>PQWD01008137.1:0-25955 GCA_019425675.1 Leucinodes orbonalis
TCACATTATTCGCTCGTGGAATTCCTAACCTTTGTCTATCCGCAGTCCCAATTAAAAATCCCATTAAATTCCCAGTGAAAAGAAATTTTCTGTTTGACATTATATTTTCTCATTTTTATTCCAGTTATGTTATTTCTAGTACCGGACTTCATTTGATAAATTGTTTTTTCGCAAGCTTATTCTATCTTCATTACCAGAAATTGTAATAATTTTTGAGGGTGAACGTAGTTTTTTTATTATAATACCATCTATGATATAAGCTAAAATCCACAAAAAATATGAAGTAGGCATAGATCTGGGGCATCAGTTTTCTAACTGGTACCTAAGCCGTAGCCTAAAACTAGTCAACAAATCTTAATTCTACAATAATTCAATATATCTCATGCTAGCGATCAAAATCCCGCATTTAGATGTTGATAACGTCAATTCTATGACCTGTTTTCAATGGATGACATTTGCTTTGTATAATAATTAAGTGATACCGCCGCTCATGCACATTGCAATACGTATGCATAGGGCATAGAAACGTGACGAAAGCTGTTTTATTACGAATTTCCGGAGTAATTTATGTCGGTACTTCATTTAACGATCCTAACAAAAAATAATAAGAGGTTGCACTAGTTCTCGTACATAACATAAAAAAACAGTGTCGAGATTGTGAATTTTGATTTGTGACTTACCTTCATTATAAGCCAGTCACCCTTATAATAATAATAAATTTATTTTCAAAAAACACGGATCATATTATAATATTATTAAGTTACTTAAAAATTAAATAAATTATGTTAATATAGCAAACAAAATAAAGTCAAAAACCACAATGTCGCAGAGGATAGCTTGATACAGGCTGATTTTAATTGGCAGGGCGAAAAATCATATTGCCTTCTGAATCCACACGGCCTTACTTTACCGACCCTTATAACAACAAATTCTACATATCAGTGAACATGGCTTGATTCAGAAGCTAGGCTCTAAATGAGATCTTTTTTACAGTGCAAACTTTTGGACGTCTCGGCAACATTTTACATGAAATGATTTGGTGGTATTAAATAACCCATAAAGGGTTAAATATATAAATAAATATCTATTGACATTCACACAGCGCTATCTAGCCCCAAGTTAAGCGTTAAGCCTGTATAATGGGTAGTAAACAACATATATATATGCTTATCCGTATATATATTTATTTATAAATACATACATATAATACACAGAAAACACCCAGACCATTACAAACAGACATGTTCATGCACACAAATGTTTGTACTGTCCGGGGATCGAACCTGGAACCCTTGGTGTTGCGGCCGACCTCTCAACCGCAACACCAAATGGGTTGTCAAATGAGTCTACGGTCTAAATGAGTAATAGCTAATATAATGAACTTGTGGGAAAATCCTTGGAGAGAGTAAGTACTGTTGAATCGTAAAACTAAAAGTGGTCAGCTTTGCTCTTTGGGGATACTGCTAAACTAAAATACCGCTTGGACCGCTTTAATAGGGCTATATTAGTTATAGTCTAAGTTAAATTACGGACTAGCTAATACAAGTTACATTATTAATGTTGAAATGAGACATATCGATTTGATTATGTGCAATTCTATGAAGCAGCCAATACCGTCTGATTGTAGAACACAGGCCTTCCTACAGTGCAAATTTTAGGATAAATAAGGCCTTAATCCGTCTCGGTATGGATTGGTGGGAATGGGCGACTATAATCCTACAATATTATCCGGAACAAATGTTTTTAAAATTGTCTCAATCTAGCGTTACTAAGCACGGTATTCAATATATATTTTTTATATGTTTTTGTGACAGACATCCGAATATACAATTAGACTGGACAAGCCGCCAAGTTTATAGGCAGTCCCAGTGTCGCAATTTCTTTTCGGTTCTTACCTGTGAAAAGTTATTATATTTCTTGGTAAATTTACTGATTCCTTGTGATGATGGCATGTTACAATTGAACAGGATGGCATTTTGGGAAAAAACTGTAATTTCTTCTAATATTCGTGCGTCTTGACTCGTCTCACAGAGCGTAAACTGGCAGCCAGTGTATGCTCGTTGAGCTTACATTTGTCGCACTTAAAAACGCGGCTTGCCCTATCTCCTGTATTGGGAAATCTGTGGTTTTAGTCCATTGAAGACGATATCAATCTTATTTCAGTTAATATTATTCACGATTGTTGTCATCATTAAATAATGACTCAAGTTAATCAATATAAACAAATCATGTCAAACGTACGTTACAGGAATGTGATTCTAAAGGTATATCAAAGGCACGGCATATTTTTAAATAAAAAGTGCCCTAGTGGGTAGCACTAATCTTCATTTATCAGCCCTCGATACCAATCTCTCTATGCATGCTGTGTGAGAAGGCTTGTGCTCTGTAAAATGTCATTAGAACTTGTTCGTTTGATTATTGACTAAACAAGATACGTATTATACTTTTGACATTATGACTACTACTTATACATATTAGATATTTTTATCTATCAATTCTATAAATTTATTAATTTACTTTGAAATACATTCATATTCTGCAAAATTAGAACTCGTCTAACTTCGATATTTGAATGTTGAACATTCAAAATGAAAGTGATCAAGAAACAACTTCTATTAAGCCTAACGGACTGGGGTACATCATTTTAAAAAATACACAGACAAATGAAAAATTTTAGGCAGGTATACATAATGCTTTAACTGTACATAAAACTGTATCAAAGTGTGTTAGTTACCCGCGCAAAATCGGAAATTTAGTAAAAATGTTTTGAATGCAGCGTTGAGAGGCAAACATCGTCGAAAGTGAAACGGTACATACAGATGGGACACTCGTCTGCGAGCGTAGGCTAGTAAATAACGCCGGTGGCGTTGAGAAGGCCTATTCTGAACCTACAGAGCGCTCAGCCGCCACCTGCCGTCGAGATCCGTTTTATTAATACAAATTGGGTTTGCGTATCCGTTACAGGAATACCTGTCATCTTGAGAATTCATATTGTGTGTAATCGTCAAATGCTGCGTTCGACCGAATATAGTAGCGTTCAAGCTTAGAAATTTAACACTTAGTATTGTTACGAATTGACGTAATTAAAATGACATTAAATATGGCGGCTTATATGTGATGTCAGTCCCATAGAGTATGACATGCGAATTGTCAAATAGCAAACAGTCTAGTATGTTCTAGATATTTCGCGAACTATGTAGAATGACGTCGACACTTCGAGCTTAGCGGGCGGACAGGTATATAAGGCGGACCGATGGGTGCGCCCAGCAGTTTTGTGTTCTACTCAGAGCGACGAAGAGCGTAGTACCTACGGCTACAACGAACAAAGCGAATGATAAAGCGATATCGAAGGGATCGTTGAGTGAGAAGAGTAACGAGTATAACGTGTGTATGCGGACATTATACGGACTCATCAAGTGTTGTGTTTAGTGTGCAGTGTTAATTACGGATTATAGTGCGTGTGTTAACTGACTGATTAGTGAGTGTAAGTGTTATTAGTGTTGTGTGTAATTTATAGTGGTAATTAATAAAGTGTGTTACCGTGTTATTCTTCGTGTTTGACGATGTAAATACTACACTTTCTCAGGTATTACATTGGTTTACGACCAATAATTTACTTCTTAACTCTAAGAAAACCAAATGTATTAGGTTCACAATGCCTAATGTAAGGCAGGTAGATACTTTCATCACTTTGGATGAAGGACCCATGGAAGTAATAAATTCAACCGTTTTCCTGGGTATAAAATTAGACGCAAAATTGCAGTGGGGTCCCATATTGCGGCTTTGGCAGGAAGGCTTAGTTCCGCTGCATATGCTGTAAGGAAGATAAGAAGTCTCACTGATATTGAGACTGCAAGACTTGTGTATTTTAGCTATTTTCACAGCGTGATGTCTTATGGTCTACTTTTGTGGGGGTCTGCTGCTGATCTACAAACAATTTTTGTATTGCAGAAAAGATCCATCCGTGCCATATACGGCCTTAAATCACGTGACTCACTAAGGGAATTATTTAAACAAATAAATATTTTAACATTACCGTCTCAGTACATTCTAGACTGCGTCATCTATGTACACAAAAATTTACATGTATTTTCAAAAAAGTCAGATAATCATAGTTTGAACACTAGGAACAAACACAAACTTGCCGTTCCAAATCTTAGATTGCATAAGGTTGGGAACTCATTTGTGGATTAAGCATTAAAATATTTAATAAGCTACCACAAATGTAATTGATTTACCCCTGCATAAGTTTAAGTCACATGTAAAGTTTATTTTAATAAAAAAAGCTTACTATAGTGTTGAAGATTATATAAATGATAAAACTCATGGACATGTTGATTTCCACGCCTGCACTACTTTTTTTTTTTTTTGTTGTCATCTATTTAAATTTATATAATACTTAACTGCTTAATATTACTTTTGTAGATTATTATATTTTTACCAATACATAATACGATAAAAATTGAAAATATAATTTGCTTTATATGATTATTTTGATTACAAATGAATCTGTATTCAACACAATTTTTTTGAAAAGAGTAACTACTGAGTTTCTTGCTGGTTTCTTCTCAGTGGAAAACTACCTCCCGAACCAGTGGTAGCTTCATTTGACATTCATAAGTGTTCTTTACGGACCTAAACTGAATAAACACTTTTCATTTTCATTTCATTTTCATTTTCAATAATTTATCCGGAACCCCCAGCTCGTAACAGTATATTCATGATTGGGTAGCAAGAATTTTTTAGTTTTGTAGTTAAAATCTATACTAATATTATAAAGCTGAAGAGTTTGTTTGTTTGAACGCGCTAATCTCAAGAACTACTGGTCCGATTTTAAAAATTATTTCAGTGTTAAATAGCTCATTTATCGAGGAAGGCTATAGGCTATATATCATCACGCTACAAGCAATAGAAGCGGGAAAGCAATGAAGAATGTTTCAAAATCCGGGGTTTTTTTCATACTTGGAGATTCCGCCGCGTACGCTGCGTAAACGGTTAAAGTTTCGCAAAAGATGACTTTTAAAAAATATTTTAAATATACATGAGTATGAGAGTATTGTTACCCTTTTTAAAGGTCTACAAAAAAGTCCGCGACAGCATATGTCTATCTTTTAAGGTTAGCTCACTATAACATATTTTTTGCTAAAAAATTTTACTAAAATAATGCATCATTTTGCGAAAATATTTTCATAAATATGATATCAATCCTTATCCAAATAAATACTTTATTTATCACAAGTGGCCCTTTACATCATTCAATTTAAATTAATATCTTATGAGATATCGCAGTTTTGACTCACCTATATAAACGAAGTAGCGGGTTATAGAGAGCGTTAGGCCAAAGTAACTATTCCACGCGGACGAAGTCGCACGCAAAAGCTAGTACAATATATAACTTGAAAGATTTATCTGTACGTACCTAAACTTTATTTAAAAACGAAAAACAAAAACTGCATACTCCTTTTTGCCAGAATGACGCTGTTAGCCCCAGGTAGCCTTTACAGCTTCACCGGGCAAGTGGCGAGCACAGATGGCTTTCATCTGCATATTTGTGTAACCTATCATGTGACATGAAAATATACATGCCTGCGACTTTATCCATGTGGAAGTAACAAGCTATTCTTTATCACATCTGTTATTGAAACTCTTGTCATAAATGGTCCAGCCATTGCAAGTTCCAACAATTAAACGAAATAAAAACGCCAGATAAACAAACATTTTCAAAATTGACATTTTAGTAAGTTTATCATTTTACCATTATTTTATTTGCATGTAGCAAAAAACAGTTACTTCAATAACATATGCACACTAATTAGATTTTTTTGTATAAGTAAATAATATTTTTTGCTCTACATCAATGCTTTGCGAGGTGGTTTCGATAACAACTATTAAAAATACAAACTATGTTACGAGGACAAATGCACAAAACTTATTATAAATACACGCGCCCTCGCGCTCTAAGTATGTATTCGTAAGCACCTCATCACTACCGAACACAAAGCAGAAACATCGCTTCACCTCGAGAGTACTAAAAGCTTAAAGCGCTTCAAAACCCAGGAGCACGGTAACCTTCACTAAATATATAACACTGTTGCATACGGCTCGTGGGGTGACCTGTTTGCATACCTCTTAGACGTATGCCTCGAAAGTGTTTTTAATCGTAACTCATTAAATGTGAAGTCTTCAGATCATAGTCTGTGCTGATACTATGATATCACTATGCATAGCGAATGTATCTATTCCCTGAGTTTTTATCTCGGCCGACAGCAAAAGATGGCGACCTATTGCAAATTAATTTTGGTTGTAAGATGTAACTATGTTGCATGCTCCCTACTCTTAAATGATATGACTGTAGTTCAATTTGTAGATGGTTTAATTTTGATTTTGATAAAACATTGGCGTTTAATTTTTTTTCGTAATAATCGAACATATTGATAAATAAATGCAATCAATGTTTATACTGTCACACGAGATTATAAATTCAGTGGATTTGGGTCCGGCTCGACAGACGACACGGTTATTCAATTCTATTTACGAGTAAATCCTTGTTATCTATACCATATTTGATGGACAATGGGTTCCTTGTCACCATCAGCTCATTATATATGAAAATTTCATCACGTCTAATATCATTAGGTGAGAATTGAAAGTCTGGTTATATTATACCACTCTTACATTTTTGGTAGACAATATTAAGTAATAATAACTAACTAACTAGATAACTGCTTCCGTGGTCTAGCGAGCACAACGTTCGGTTGCGTGACTCAAAAGTTATGGGTTCTAATCCCGTGGAGAAAACGTCACTTTGGTCGATTTTTATCAGTTTGATTAGGACATTTCTGGCTGAATCATCTGATTGTCCATAAAAAAGATGATTCCGTGTTTTGGAGGACACGTTAAGACGTAGGTCCTGGATGATATCCTAGGACAATAGTCGTTATCATTCACCAAACCGCACTGAGCCCGCATGGTGGGTTTCTGCCCCTGTCTCTCCATGGCTATGCTGTGTTGAAGTCTTAGTCCCTGAATGCACTGCAGTGGGAAAATGATGATGAACGACATTAAATGATTATGATTTTTATTTCACTATAATTTAAAATATTATCGTATTTGGCTTTCAATTTGTCAAAATCACTAGTATTTAGAAATTTGAAATGTTAGTTTTATATGTATTTTTATATAGTTTTTTTTATTTAATGGCAAAAGAAAAAAATTGATTGAGGATTCGATTTATCAGTGCAATAATATTTATTCAGAAACCAATGTTATTTTCTAATATTTTGTTTAAGGATAGCTATAGCCCTAAATCTATGCTGTACAGGGAGGTCTGTGCTCTGCAGTGGGCCGGTAAAGGCTGATGATCAGATGATGTGTAAGGAGTAGGTTTTTTCAAGGTTTGACCTGAGTTTTGTTTATATTCAATGTTGTTAACACCTTAAATTTTTAACAAAATATAATGTAACCTCACCATTTCACACGTTACAGTCACAGAGGATCCGAGGGCGAGATGCTTCCTGCTCAGATCCCATATTGGCACAGCCATAAGTAGTATCTGCAGGCTGATCAGTCCCAATATACCGAGCCATTTCCATAGCTGATGCAATACTGTAAGAAAATAATACACATTGTAACTCATTTGTTTGTTTGGTGTGTCAGCTAGAAGTTCAAAGTTGGATATTGCATTTTTAGTGTGCAAGTCGCATAGGTATAAAACATAAAACTTGGAAAAGTTTAAACAACATTTTAAAGAATCCTTAAATGTCATATAATTAATTTATTATAATTATTCATTCTTGCTTCTCCGCTTTCCTCATCCAGCCTCCACTACAGAACAAGTCTGCTCCAAAGGCCTTTAGGTTTACCATTTACGTGACCACTACCACTATAACTTGCTGATTGGAGAAAATTTGAGTTCTTCGAAGACCTTCCCCTTTATAATTATGTATATTATGTTTATACTATACACAATTATAATTCTAAGAATTGCTTTGGGGATTATTCTAGAAACATTGGATTGGATCCAAAGCGTGCCAGTTTGCCGGATTTGCTGTTTTACTCGTATCTTTAAGAAAATAAAGAACACATTACCTATATCATTCTCATCTATATTCCCCGTCTGATAAGTGTTTTCTGTGTTTTAAATAGTACAACTACGATTACGAGCTGTCATTATGGTCGATCAAGTAAACAAAATACAGTACTAGCTTTTTAGCCACCTACTAGCGTTTTTGTAAACAATAAAAATCGTAGGTACTGTCAGAATAGTCAATTGTATTGTTTTCCGACACGTATAGTGGATCTGTCCGTATCGTGGATTGGCAACTAAACGCTCAATAGAAGGGTATTGTGCGACACGCGCACTGGCTGAACAAAACGCTCCGATGCGGTAAATTGGCAGGCGCGTCCAGTTGGTATCTACAAACCATATGTGCGTAAATTTATTTGTGACATTTGCATGTGTTGACGTAGCAGATAACTCAATCTGAGAAAAATATCATTATAGTAAATTACAAAATTATTTTTATGCATCCTATTTTTGTTATTTAGCTTTAAGTAATTTTTAGATTTCTTTGTAATTTGATGCGAAAAATGAAACATCTTATTTGTTTCAAAATAATTTGCATGTATAAATTTGTATTTTTAAGCTTTTGGAGTCTTTTGGAGTTATTAATATCTTACACTGCTGCGTATATCTATTACCAAAGAAATACCTTTGTCCAATCCCTGCAATCAGAACTAATGGATCGCTATAACCTAGTCCACTTTCATCATGTGAATACTGTATGGCAGAAAGTGTGATTGGCTCAAGAAATAGATTGCTGCATCAATCGGCCAATATTTTATAAACTTACTTCCTGCTATTCAAATCTAGAGTACAATAGCATGTAATGAAAATTACTGTATGTGTATATTGTTTATAAGGCCAGTTTTCCATATAAATAATTAGAGACCTGTCCACATCTTACTAAGCTTTGTCTTTGTTGTAGGTTACCACCCAATTTCTCTATTCTATAGTTACGCTGTACGGGAAGGCCCGTGTCCTGAAGTTTTCCGTTATGTGCTGTTGATAATGATGACGGCCCAATCTCACGCATATATTTTCTTCAGATATTTAGGTAGTTTCATACTGTCATTATATTATTGTATACACCATAGAAACATAACACGTCGTATGAGTATTTATGTATAAAGATTTTTGTGTTTTATTAATATAATATTTTATGTATGCGTATTCTATGAAATTACAGGAGCGATCTTATCCGCGCGCCTACTCACAAGGGCTCACTGTAAATCAGTGTCAGGGTCTTAGAGTATATATAACTATTATCACAGATTAAATAATATATACTACTTTTATTGATACACTAAGGTTAGGGTCCTATTACCGGGCCAGGGCACGTGCTTAGTGTGTCCGAAAAGCTTATTTCGTTAAAAATATCTTGCTAACAGATTTGATTCTTTTTTTGTAAACTTGATACATTGGTGACCACTCTGCAATTTTCCAAAATAGTTCTCAATGTTAGAACATGAATATATAACTTCAATTTTAGAATTGCTAAAGTCAAATCACAATTATTAAATTATTTTCAAATTGTTAATGAGCCGTTTTTCCTTGAAAGAGCATAATTTATTCAAGCATTAGTAGTTCTATAGCGCTCGTGACCATCCAAGTGACTAATTGGAGGGGCGTCGAGAGCGGCGGGCAGTTGCAACAAAAGATCCACTTTAGTAAAGGGCATGCCACTTGGCTGTTCCGACATATGTAGCTATGGATAACTTTATTTCACTTCCATGTTCAGTGTTTGCCTTAAGTTTGGCAAGTTTCCGAAAATCTGAGTTGGCCGTTTCGCTTCTTAGACGCTCAGATAATTTATATGACAATGAATGTAATAAATTCATGATGAACTGTCTTAAACTTTGCAAACGTTTGCTAGTTTCCATTTCTGAAATGGATAATGCTTGAAAAGATTTGTAACGAATCGGTATACATACAAAGTTATTTGTTTTTACTGTGATAAGAAAAAGTTTTTTTATTATTTATTAAGAAATTTAATTTCATAATGGAATCTTATAAGTTTTAGTTCGTACATTTATATAGATATTCTATGCCATGGAAGAAATAATATATATATTATAGCCCAGACACATTATAAACATAGGCATGACCAAGTCGCTAATATCATTCATACAGAACTAGTAACAATGTATAACATCTCAAATCAAGCTTGTGTACCTTATTATAAATACACACCACACACTGTTCTTGAGAATGCAACACATAAACTATACTTTGATAGAGCTATTCTAACTGACAAAACAGTTCATTTTATCCGTCCAGATATTGTTTTAACTGACAAAAATAAAAGCACAGTAAATATAATAGATATCGCGATCCCAAACACTCACAATTTACAATCTACTATTACAGAAAAAAATTACTAATAAACTATAACTATATATTTAAAGGGTGAAATTAAAAGAATGTGGAAAATGCAAAAAGTCACCATTACCCCAATAGATTTATCTACAACCGGTGTTATCCCACAACAACTTCATCAATCAATTCAATCTTTAAACCTATCTAAACATTTATACATTCTGTTACAAAAAGCAGTTATTTTGAATACTTGCAGAATTGTCAGGAACTTTCTACAAATCAACGATGAAAATCTTTCAAACACTTGCCCAACTCCAGCATTACATATCAGATCACGACCAGCTCCACACCCAACACATACCACAGTAGCCGACCGATCACAAACAAATGACAGCTTGCTGGAATGTGGTCAAAACCATTCATAAGCATTTAAAAGGATAGTACTTGGCTTAGGCCCGTACTTTTCTTAAAACCGACTAATGTCGAGCATATAAAATATTTGAAAATAATAATAATAATATATATTTATTTCAGACAAAGTCCATATTAATTGTCCATATTAATTGTCCACTTCAACTTGCTGATCCGGCGGGCTATGTCGGTAACTTTATTCTTTGCGGATTAAATCATTTCTGATCTTATTCCTAAGAGAGACTCCAAGCATAGCTCGCCATTGNATATTTACTTAATGACATCAAAAAATCACCTGCACTTTTTCCAAACAGTTTCGCCCCAGCAGCATACAATTGCAGAGCAGGCCAAAATGCTACAGCGACCGAAAACTCGAACAGTAAAAGTTTGGCGCCGCGCATGACGTCACCAAACCCGTACGCCACTACCGACAGCCCGACATTTATCCTGCGACAGAAAACACTTACCGAATTAGGTATCTACCCACTCGTGTCAGTTGCTAGGTCTGGGTTAAGTTACGCTGTGAAACACGACCGCGAATTGGGAACGAGTTTATTGAAATCACTAGACATTTCATTACCCTTTCGGTCGATTCAGTACAAGACCAGCTCCTTTCAATAATTTAGAGTAGAGTTAAGTAGAGCTGCCTGTTATTGGAAGTATTACCTGGTGGTATTTTATTGGAAAGAAACACTGCGTCTAATAAATTGTATGCACAATTATAATGTATCTCAAATTGTTGAAAATAAATTTCACTGCCATGCCAACGCTGGTTAGAACATAAATCAATAATGTTTTGTTTGGTGATATTCGTACTGTATATAGCAACTACAATCACTTGGACTGGCTGCTTATTTTCTGTCTTTTTTCATCCAATGAATACTTGTAAAGCTGTAGCTGTAGTCGTGGGTCCAGTTAGGTCCATTTTGAACACGGCACGTCTCTTAGCGCTTTAGTTACCTTCTGATATCATGTTGAAGTCAAAAATAGTAGGTAAATCTGTGAAGGCCATCTGCGGCCGACAGCAGTAGTCAGTTAGAAAAATACCTACTTACGATTAGAAAATTGTGACTATTATCGACACTAAACGTTTAATAAAATTCCAAAGATAAGGTAAGGTTACTTGCTTTCCTCTGTCGACGAGGTCGAATATCATGGTGTCAAATAGCAGCATGAGGAGGATCGCCACAAAAATATGGTATATGGCCCTGATGTGCGGTACATTCTCTAGGAGAACAGTGAGATTGGACTCTCGATGCATAAATTCTGGAGTTTTCGATTTTTCTTCATCATAACTGACGTCACCGTTTTGTGTTGGTATTGCCTGATCACGCTTCCGTAAGTTGTTCTTTTCTTCCGCCATGTTATATTGTCATTCTGAAAGCAATAGTAAAATATATCGATATCTCGCAATTTTTGGTGTATTAATATAGAAAAGGCCTTATTGTAACGCTAGCGAGAAAATCAAAGTAAGAAGCTCTATTATGAACGTCCATACTATTGTTATCGTGAAATTATAGAAGCCGTCACCATGTGAATTAGTCAAATCTAGCGTTGGTCTACACGTTCAATTGATATATTATTTAGAGGCATTCTGTAGCTGATAACTTGACAACATAACATTATGTTTGTTTCATCAAACGTTTTAATACTTTTATAATATAATATAACAAAAGTTAAGTTCAACTTTTGTAAACTTAATTTAATGTTGCAAGTAAGTAAGTGTCTATTAAGTAGAAGGTATTCAAGTAAGTAAGATTCAAGGTTAATGCTTCCTTTGTGTCAAGGAATTAATGTTTTTCTTTCTTTCTTTACTTACTTGAATACTGCTTTTTAGTATTGCACATATACAACCGCTGGAGTAGATCTCCCTTGACAACTGTTATCGTTGAGAGAATGCAGGTCAATCACCCTGGTCTAGTACATGTCAACAGATAAATTCTTGGTTTTTAAAAAGGGCTGTTTAAGCTCTTAGATTTTGCACATGATTATACAAGTATGAGAATATAAGAAAACTTTAAGAAAAATAAAAAAGCTTAATATTGTATGTGATCCTAAATTAGATAGGTGATTACATAACACCTATCAAGTAAATTTATTGAAACAATTATCTGTCATGGATTTAAAACGTTAATTAAAATATCATTCTAATTTATGTTTTTGTAAAGATATAATTAATATGATCGATCAGATGAGAGTATGTCGTAATGCATAGTTATTATTGATAATTCTAGAATACTATAAATGGTAAACACAATGGTCACATCTAATTTGCTATCCAAGTAACCTTTCACATGAGATATCGTCTAGTAGGTACATTCATTAAATAAAACAACTCCTTTTGGAATTTTTCGTTTAGAATTATATAAAAATATTAATAAAAAGGAAAATATTAATAAAAAATAATAATAAAATAAAACCAGAAAAAAATATATAAAACATTGTTACAACTCTTTTATATCTTCAATTTTGCCTCGAATCTGAGACATAAGTTTACTTGTGAGAAAAGCCATGTATATATAGGAAAAATAATTGAGAAACTGATTCGAGATATATATACAAAAGAATTTAATACTACTAATATAATGAAAACAAAATAACAATTAGCCGATATCGATTTATAATAAATGAAACAAAATGAAGAAAAAAACCCTTACCTTAATTTATGAAACCTATAACAAATTTAATATTCACGCATACTTTACTTATAATTGGTCAAATCAATAATCAGAAATAATAAATTAAAGTACACAACCGAGACAACGTACATTCACACTTCACTGAACTGAAGCGCGTTATCAAACAAAACAAATTGTGATATTGTTGTGAACCTACGCAATCATCTATATGTATTTCGTAGTTAACTTCTATAGTAACAAATGCTATCTGCTTGCGAGCGATTAACGTTTTGTTTAATATTGGTCTAGCCAGCGAATTCAGATTCATTGCCTAGATAAAGCTAATGTTCTAATCTTTCTATACATTAAGAATCTTAACTTAGTCGAAAGATTTACCATAATCTATATATAAAATTACTGCGAGTACATGTCACAAGTTTTCAGATGTTTGGTTAGGTACCCATTTTTGAAAAAAGACGAGACAAGGGCCATTTCTACATTAAATATTTCCTTTACCTAATTCACTGAATTTCTATAGGTTGAAGTATTTTGCAAAATCGAATAAAAAAGACTTACATCATTTAAATTTATTATTCATCATCATCAGCTCATATACGTCCCCACTGAAAGGCACGAGCCTACCCGTAAAGGGTGTATAGGCCTTTGGCCGCACTTGACCCGCGTGGAAGACTAATTTTTTTATTACTTACCCGTTTATACCGCATTATTGTTGATCTTTGAAATATGTACCAAAATAAATAAATGGAAACTAGGTACTTTATACTACATACGTAATTTTATACAATGATATACTGTATATATAAAGGTAGATACGCCACCCATGCCTCAAAAACAAACCGCCGAAGAGAGTACAGTTTGTACTCTTTTGTTTAGGTAAATGTACGCTCATTTGAAATGATTTTTTTTAACATCATTGTGATTGTATACACAAACCGATTCTCTGCGCCCTCAATAATGCTGTCTCAATCAGATTGTACCCTCAAGGCAGTGAAGATCTGAGTAATTACCTATCTGTAATCTGTCAAAATGCCACCGCTGCTGAGACACAACTTGAAATGTGGCTAATCGTATTGTAAACGTAATTAAAGTGCTAGTCCGCGTTAAATGTTTAAAACTATGATTTTCACACATAAGTAAAAGATGTATTCAATGTAGTAGATCATTGCAATCTTAAAAGTTTACTTTTGAACACAGGTACCAGAGTATGGTAGTAATGTCTCAATTATGAAATGTTCTACCGAATTTATAAACAAATACTGCAATAAATGATTGCAGACCTTAAAATACAAAAGGATTCGTAAAAAAAACTTGAAAACATTTCACAGTGCCAATCAGTAATTGCAGTATCCACAGGCAATTACACAGCTTCATTGAACTATAAACAAATTAATATGGGAACTAAACAACGGATAAACAAAGCTAGATCCTTTTTTGTAAATACATATATAATAAATACAAACCATCCGGACGAAGACGAAGAGATTTGTATATAAAATTATAAACACTTCTATTAAGGATAGTGGAACGTAGAAGATGGTAAAATAATGTAGTTTATAGTATAGGTAATTTAAATGATAGGCGTACATAGTCGCTACGCGACTTAAGCTTTAATAAAGCTTTTAAAAAGTCTGTGTGTCACAAGCAGTACAATCTAGATTTTTTTAAATCATGATTACGTATGTACGTTGACAGTCCACAGTTGAGCTGTCATAGGCTGTCAAAGTACGTATCCTTACCTTAACGTGAAAACCTTTCCCACATTGATAAAAGCTTTTGCCATTGTCTCCACGCTTGGCATTGGCCTTAGCAGTAGGTACCTTTAAATGTTTGATGTGATGAAAGAGCGCTGCTGCCTGTTGCATGCTGAATTTGAATATATTTTTCTTACATAAGGCAATACGTCAAATAATAGATGTTAAAAAAATCAAAATCTAAGAGCTAGCAGTTAACCTATTGAACGCCGGGAATTCAGACACAATAGAAAATCTATAGTATCTGGCGCCTTAAGGCGTCATTGGCAGTCAAAGGGTTAATATAATATCTCAAAAGCGTGATCTTTAACAATCACTGGTTCAGCTGCAATTAACGAAAACTAGAAAGCTGATATCAAACATTAATCAATACTCAATGTTTGCAGTTCAAAGTTACTTTAAAAACTAGTTGAATATCCCGTTACTGGTATTCATTCGATCTAATTTAAAAATCAATGAATATGATAGTGAAAATAAAATACATAGATAATTTAAAATGGTTATAGGTAGTAGGCTTTAATATTAAAATATGCTTAAAAACGTTTTTATGTCAGATCTATTTTAATATATTTAATAATAATATAAAAAAAATAATATAAGGTGTTTACCTTTAATTAGGTGTAGAATTGGTCTTATTTTTTTATATGTATGCAATTATTATTACGAATTATTGTAACACTTGTTGGTGAACTATGTAAAATAAAATAAAGATTATAGTAGTAAAATCTGATGCGTCGTCTCCTATGATTATTAGTTTATTAAGTTCTTTTAAACGATATTAAAATGAAAAAACAATTTGCTAATTCAAACTTAGTACTACTTGGTGCATGCGGTTTGACTATAGCTTTGACCTGAACTCTCTAAAAATAATAGGGTCAACTACGTCAGTTGTTGTGTCTGCGTTACGCGGAGCTGAGAATTGCAAGATACCTAGCAAATCAGATATATTATATAATATGGAGTACCTTGTGTTTATTAGTTTATCCGTCTGTTCACTGCAGTCCGGGAGGGGGGCCGCCCCGCACAATTCTGACACAGGGCAACCGCACGGTTTAATTCTTTATTATAAGGACTTTTGCCTCAGAGAGGCATGTCAGTCCTATCGGAGCACATACTTAACATGATATGGGAGTATAAACAGATATACGATGGTGTACCAAGTCGTACATATGTTACATAGAATCCATCTTAGCCGAACCACTCGAGGGTGCGGCTAAGATGTTTTGAAAGAATCCTAAATTAATAACATTTTATTGCAATTGGCTTATTAATTGTTCTCTTTGACTTTCGATCCTGACACATTCCGCCAACACGTGTTGGATATCTTCTTATAACACTACTCGCAGTTAGGTGACTCAATTTTATCCGCACAGTTTGTTCTTCTGTTTGTTTCCGTATTTATATAATAATTGTTCACAAGCACATAACAGAGCATACATAATAATGACACTAACCGAGTACCTCCTAACATTAAGATTCCGTCCGAACCGATAAAAGTGAATATCCGCACCGATAAGTGTCACGCAGAATACAAACCTACCCACCCAATAATTAATTTAATACTAACAGGTCAAACTGAGAACCTCCTTTTTTGAAGTCGGTTAAAAATAGGAACTACCCGATGAAACCGAATATTAGTCCTCCAATGTTATCTATTTTTCCCGCCACAAAAGTTATGATTTCAGTATAAGTGTGTTACTGACTTAAGCTTAATGCAGAGAAATTACTGAATTAAGTGACTTGAAAGATTTACGTGTCACCTAAATAACTTATAGTTACTTAGTAACCGACAACAGTTGCGGCCGCATTACAGGTGGACAATAAAATGCTCTTATTTATTTATTGACAACCAACAAGAACATACACGTACTAAATTCAATTACAGTATTTGACAAACATGAATACATGATTAAGTGATGCCTTAATTATAGGCTGCCACGGCTTTCACAGACAACACTTGCGTATAAAATATAAACAACGAAAAATAACATAATTTAGGTAAAAACCACAAATCAAACTATAATGTACCTTGATGCAAATGAGCTGAGGAAAGCACTGTATTCACCAAATATATCCACATTTCCCTCTTAGACAATTTGCTATAATAATTTTGCTCACGATTTATGGCTGAAAAGTGTCCTAAATTAGTCTTTGAACCTTTTGGTACAAATAATTTATATTTAGCGGGGCGAGGCAATTTTTTAGGTGTATGGAATTGCAAAATTAATAAAAGGCTAGGGCAATCAAACTGCCCATTAACAATCTTGTAAAAAAATTAAGATCCGCAGTTGTTCTACGAGATTCTAGGCTTTGAATTTTGAAGTGAGTTAATCGTTGTGAGTATGATACTGAGTTATAGTAAAATATGTCACACTCACATAGGACTTTTCTGATCTGAGAAGCCTATGCAAGATCAATTCAAAATTTATCATAAATCAGAGGACTGTTTAAAACATATTATATTTTACTTCTAAAATATGATTTACCCTATAAACCTGTATTGCATAGCCCTATTTGTGCGGCGTGGACTGATCATGTATGACTGATCACACTAACTTATTTCACCATTTTGTTGGAGTAGTAGAATTTGCACAATTTAGATAAGGCTAAGGAGCTGTGATCCAGTTGGCTTGCGATGGTAGATAAGAGAATATTCAACTGTTTGCCATACGAAGCTTCCTGCTTTCATACTAAAGTGCATTTGCATTCGTATATTCAAATAAACTAATTTTAACATTCAAATAAACTAATTTAACATTAAGTACTTAGTAATGTTGTATTTTAAAACTTTAGTATAAACAAGGTTATTTTTGTGCTATAGGGGGAAAAGGGCTCACATACATTTGCAACATGCTCCTTTTGAAGAATACTTAAACTTACCTCCTTTAAGTTCTTCGTTTTACGTATAATAAAGATATTATCTAAAAAATATATAAAATAAAATATATGATAAATTTAAATATATGATTTTCATACTTACAATGGAAACTATCAAACTTATGGCGGAACTAGGCTTCCACTAACTATTACTTATTAACCCTTTTGTTTGGGATTAATACACAATAGAAAATTGTGTTTGTTAGATTTGTGCAACTCATTTCAATTACGGCCGTAAATGGGTAGGAAAAGAGTGAAAACCCTTGTACGTGTTAACAATAAAGGAAAATGTACTACGGGCCGAAAACATTTGATTGGAATTTTATTGTGATAAGAACAAATTATACTTTAGTATTGAGGTAAAATTAAAGTGTCTTATATGGAACAGTTATTTTAAAACCATTCTGTGGACGTACGGTATGGAAATGCAATAAATTATTGGATTGAATTAAATTGGTTGAATCGTACATCGCAATAATAATGTTTTTATTTGTTTACAATCTTATTGCTAACAAATATAAATTGAGCTCTTATTTGTCATTAACCTACCAAACTCATAAACTACGTTTTTACGTATTTAAATTAAAAAATACAAATAGAGTCAGAGTAATAACGGTCAGAGGGTTTCAAAGGGTATGAAAAAGTATATTTAATAACAGATTTGGTTCAATAGACTAGACTAGGATGCAATTTGGATTAGTTCATCTAGTGAAAAGTACGCAATCACTTTATATACATATACCTATCCTTCTCTAATCTAATACATACTAGGCGCTTTTATGTAGAGGTCTACATATTATGTGGTGTGTTATGCACAACGTAGCTCCATTAGGGGTGGAATCACCGTCATATTGGCGTCTATCGACATTTAGTCGATATCGTCTTCCTTATCGGTAATACGTAATACACCTCGCACCCTAAATATAAGAAGACGTGAAAAACAATATTGACGGCATATTTATCGACCTGTCCTAAATGAGACGTAAGGTTGACGATCAATGTTAGCGTTACGGCGGCGAGCTTATGAATAACAAAACTACTCATTGTATTCTTGATTCGAACAAACTCGTTTTGATAGATAAAAGACACGGTAACAAAATGTAGAGCGGTTATTGTAAACATTTTTTTGATTATAGGTATATAAATTCGTGTATAAAGTCCCTATGCAGGGTGAATGGATGCCCACACAACCTTACTGTAGAGAAATTAGACTCTACACGTAGACCTAATGTGGATTCGTGAATTCTAACGTCTACCATACTAATATAGTATAGTATAGTAGGAAACTTGCACATGGACTGATTCGAGATAATTAATTTCGGTCAGCCATTAAGCATTGCAATAGGAGCTTAGCTTAAACGATCGTCAACGGAATGGGCTTGCCACTACGCCTTTAAATTCCCATTTTTTTCCAGTGGCCGGGTTTTGAGTTTACTAAAAGTATGGGATCCCAAATGATGATACCGCCGATCACCATCTTTTTTTAAATCAGGGACATTTCGATTTATTAGGTTCCGTGTATAATTCAGGGTACAATGCGTTGGTATGTATCGATGCCGGTTTGGTTAGCTTTGTTCAATTTACCGCAGTTTACAAAAATCTTTTCATTTGAAGAGGGTCATCAAAACAAAATTAATTGTACGGTTTTGTCAATTAACATTCGTAATGGTTACAAAATTTTAAGATACCGTTGTTTTGACAAGGACTTCCTTCCATTTCCTGGTTGTAATTATATAAACAATTGTTAATTTAATTTTGGTTGAAGCTCGGCGGGGCTGCCATAAATATATAATTATCTTTAACAAACTGATAAGTGGTATCTTTGCACAAGAACACAAGATTGAGATTATTAATATAAAAAATATTTTTGGCAGAGCTATTTGTTTAGCAAAAAAGAGGAAGTAAATTTTTATTGCGGTTTTGGTGATAGCGGTTTTTGTTGAGCGTACAATTCTGTTGTTTGCATATCCAAATGCTTTACAGACGGAAGCTCTTCTCATTGCATAGTTCTGAGCTTAACTGGATTTGAATGCGCTTTAATAGCAAGATTTCAAGACAGTTGCGAATAATATTTTTTTTAATTGTGGTAACTAATTATATTTTTTACGTATTAGTTACATGACGACTTATATTGGAGTATTTTAATATTATCTAGTGTAATTGATAATATATAAAAAATAAGATATAGTGCACTGAAATGGGATCAAGTTATTAAAAAAATTGTTTGAATAAGCTATAAATTAAGGTAAAGATAATTGTGGTGGTGACATTAATAAATTATTTTAGAAAGTGAAATGTTCCAACCGATGTGCTTGATTTATTTTCGAAAATATAAATGTTCATCATCATCATCATTACAACCTAGAAAGTCCACTGCTGAACAAAGCCTCCCCTAATGATTTCCACGCGGACCGATCCTTGCAGTTGACATCCATCTGCTACCTGCCACTTAACCAGATCATCAGACCATCTGGTTGGGGTCGGCCTACGCTTCGTTTTCCGTTAGCCGGACGCCACTCGAGAACCTTTCCGCCCCATCGGCCATCGGTTCTACGCACTATGTGCCCTGCCCACTGCCACTTCAACTTGCTTATAAATGTTACCTCTATCTAATTAAATTTAATAATGCAACTTAATCTTTAATCTTTTTCTGTACAAATAAATGGTGTTGTTTGTAAATCAATTAAGTCAAATTAGTGCAATACACGACATAGAAAAATTGAACCGGTTTTAAAACTGATTAAAGTACATATTTGATAACAATCATACCTATATGTCTGTCAAATCCATACCGAACGTTGACTTGTTTATTTGCTTTCATCATCATTAGCTCATTAAACGTCCCCACCGAGGGGCACGAGCCTACCCGTATAGGGTGATTAGCCTTAGTCGTCCACGCGGGCCCAGAGCGGATTGGACGACTTCACACACAACCTTCGAATCTCTTCCAGGCGTGCATGAAGGTTTCCTCACGATGTTTTCCTTCACCGTAAGAGCGTCGGATAACGTACATATATTTTCGAAAATTCGAAATACATTGGTACGTGTCGGGATTTGAACCTCAGCCTCCCGGTAGAAAGGCGACAGTCCACACCACTGAGCCACCGACGCTCTATTATTTGATTTAACATCACGAAATAAAACAAAGAATTATTATTTAGGAGATAGAGCGTATACTGTCGTCCATAAAAGTGTCAGATCTATTGCCGATAGGCTTTATGGTTTTTTTACGTCTGTTTATCATTCTATATCGTAAAGCTGATAGGATACGTTCAATACTGTTATATTATTCAGTTCAAGCCCCCCGTTTATGGTATAATAAAAGGTTATCGCGTACAAGATAATCTGGCTAGGGTTATTAAAAATGTAGAGGCTGTAATGAAGTTAGGAGCATGTAGTTGAGAGACAATACTAATAAGGTGAAGAGGCTTTACCTTCGACATTTACATCGGCGAGGGTGAGGTGTGCGTACTTTAGTGATCTTGCGGGACAACGCTTTACCATGCATAGACATATGCCATGAATAGTTATGTAAATTACTGCATAACCGCAACTATTATGAAATCCGAGACCTACACACAAAATTTAGGAAATTAGTAACGGGATTGTAATTATCTACCCTAGATTGTAATTAGCCAAATACGAAGGCATATGTATAACCATACCTCGACAATGTAAGTTTTTGTGTAACTCACTTGTGTAAATATCTTTTCCTTACCAAAGATATTGCTATTTCTAGAGTATATAGTAATAAAAATAAAATTTTTAGAAGTTTAATGATTTTTATTCACTGAACTTATACATATAGGTATTTATATTTATGAAAGTTTTAACAATGTTAAAAAAAAACAACTTATAACATTACGATTTTAATGTGTGGATGCATGAATGATTCCAAATGAGTAGTAATTTATGTGATATTTTTATTACCAATAAAATAACATAAAATATTAAAATTATGAGCAGGATAGTATATATTGTAAGACTAGCAATAGTAACAGTTTGTTTGCCTTTCTAACTTTTAGCTTGAAAATAAAAACAATATTGTCTAACTGGTAATTTTTTTCTGTCCTCTGTCACTTATTTCTTCTATGCACAATTTTAACCTTAGCCACTATTGATTTTTTTGTATAACACTTATACCGTTAGAAACCGTAGCCGAATGTAAGATAAGCAATGAAATTAGGAAGAATGTGGAGTTTCACTTTGTTAAAGTGAGCATGTTACTGTTGGCATTCGCTCGTGCTCTGGTCTCTCTCCCTATGACCTTTTAGGTACAGATAACGTTCATGGTAAGATGCTAAGAGCGTCGGTGGCTCAATGGTGTGGACTGTCGCCTTCCTACCGGGAGGGCTGAGGTTCAAATCCCGACACGTACCAATGTGTTTTCGAATTTTCGAAAATATATGTACGTTATCCGACGCTCTTACGGTGAAGGAAAACATCGTGAGGAAACCTTCATGCACGCCTGCGAAGAGATTCAAAGGTTGTATGTGAAGTCGTCCAATCCGCACTGGGCCCGCGTGGACGACTATGGCCTAATCACCCTATACGGGTAGGCTCGTGCCCCTCGGTGGGGACGTTAAATGAGCTGATGATGAACGTTCATGGGGTATAACTATACTTAGATATAGAAAAGACACTCTCATGTTCAGGAAAATGGTCTAAATAAATGCTTTGAATAAAAGTAAGCAAACGATTTTCTGTCTCCAATGATTTGGAATCATGGCATGGGTAAATAACAAATAATATCTTCATTGTAGAGTTGTAAGCTTCTAGGATAAAAATATTTATACCAAAGAACCTTAATTATAGACCAAAAGTTGTAGTGCTTACTTTAAAAATTTTAAAGTAATATCATTTTTAAGAATTTATATAAAGTATTCAGTTAGTTGTTCTACAAAGCTTTATTCAACGAGGCTTCTGTCAACTCGGATCTCAATTAACACGGACCGCGGTCCAAGCTGCTAAAAAAAAAATATGTTTCTTCCAGCTACTGTGACCACTCGTAAATGATACCTAACTGAAATACAGTTTTGCGTGATTTTCTACGATGTGTTTCGTAACTGTGTAGGGATGATTCCTTTACTCATCTCGTTTGGGTCATGGTTGGAACTAAGAAGTACTAGGACTTCATACATAACCAATAGTATTTTTCTAAGAGAAACAACCTACATTTTGTTTATCAAATTCCAAGAGATTTAGTTATGAAAAAAAACTTATGTTCATCAACCAAATGCATGCATAGCTAAATCATTAATGCATTTAACCAGATCTTGAAATTTTAAACATGGAAATGGTTACTCGGCCTCAAATGATCCGTCGCCCGACTTGGAAACTGAATTATCGGAAGATGCAAATTGCAGCTCTCCGAGTGTTATAATCCATTTTGAGCACAACATGTTACGTAACATGTGCAAATGGAAGATCAAGTTATAAGGAATGGCGTATGCGATAAATGGTGCGGCAAAACGGTTTAAGTATTAAACTTTTCGAGCACAAACTTCATTGGTAAATATTTTTAATATGGGTAATATGATATTTCATAAATAACTCAATACTAGTTCTTACGATGTAGAGGAATGGATGTTTAATAAAGTGTTGTCATTTCTTTGAAAAATATACTATCAGCTCATAAATTTTAACTCTATTATTTGACATTGGATGAAATTATTTTTATATCGCATTTGTGTAAAGCACCTTAAGTCTTTGTAAAGACATACTACTTTATGTGCAATAAAAAAGAAAACCTTCATTTCATGTTAATTGTTACTAATCCTAAGGTATGGAAATAAGCCATCTTGAGAAAGAAAGAAAAAACATTTATTTGACCACAAAAACAAATAAATACAGTTATGAGAGAAAAAAACAAAGTCATAAACACGTAAAAAACGAAATTTAAGAGAAAAATAAAGACAAATTGAACAAAAAAATCTTCATCCACACATTATGAATATTACCAACTAAAGGCCGAGTTTAATTTTCATTTTAGAACTGTTCGGTTGATAAGCCGTTATTCAATATATCGTACACCTATAGGTGTAAGGTCTATAGCAAATTAAGTTTACTTATTCTTACTCATATTAAAGGCACAGAGTAGGTTAGATAGAAGAGATAAAAGGTAAAGTTCTTGAAACTACAAGGAGGGACCAGAATGGCCTACATGGCGTTAGACCGCGCTAGTTTAGTAAGATCCTTACTAGTTTGTCAACCCTAAAGCTCGCTTGCACGTCAAACACGACTGACTAGTAACTGCAAATACTAAGGGGTGTTTAGTACACTATTATTATTATGATTCTCAAAGGGTTTTGATGACTAAAAGTTGCGTAAGTTATATCATTTATGTATGATATTGTATCATGCATAAATGATATAAAGGTCGTAAATTGCCGGTAGTAGTAGATCTAACTAAACAATGTTTTTTTTGGATTGCTTCATTCTGTGACATTTTAATTTGTAAAGCAGTCAGTGTATGTGTTAGTACAGGATTCTTTGAACATGATTTCTCCCATTTTATTTAGGACATTTAGCAAGCAATTGCTTGATAGTCTGAAGAAAAAGATGATGTCGTGCGTCAGAGGAACGTTAGACGGTTCCGGCTGAAAATATGGCGGTCATTACATAAAACTACGACAGAGACTATGAGGTGACTGAGAATATTTGACACCAGTATCAAATATATACATATTATAAGTTATTGTTCATCAATCTGAGTACCAACGCTGAAGAATATTTGATCAACTATTTATATGTAGGTGCTTTAAGGTTTTTCTCATACAGTTTAATTTACACTGTTTTTTCTATAATGCGGGTATGCGTCCGCACGCTGGTGGACCCCGCAAGCGTGTCACACGGATCACATAGTTTCATATAATGTTTTCCTGTGAAGCGAGGTACCAGCGAGTGCGATGCGGAGTCACTTCTTGGCCACTAATACAACTTACTGCATTTTTTTAAGATACTAAAAATAAATATGGACCCGAATATGGCTAGCTTGTTCTTTATTGAAATACATTCGACAACTCTATATTATACAATTGCTGAATGTGATTTTTTTAATTAATATATATGCAATATGTATATGTATATATATATACATTTAATGATTTGATAAAATAACACAAAAGTAGTTATACCCCTACCTTAGCCTCGTAAACAATAGGAATAAAAGGTTTATGAGACCTTATTGTTTCACCGCGTACCGTTTTATGGCTTTTTAAATCATGCACTATTTTATGCGTTGTACAAAGGGACTGCCGAGTAATATTGTTATATATTTTAATTACTGTATGTGATCTCAACACTCGTAAAGCGAGTAATTAAAACTTCCATTTCGCTGTTAAGGAGGCGATAAAATTATAAATGCTCTTTTAATACGATACTTTAAACTTTTGCGGAAATATGAGGCTTTGTCAAAATTGTCTCATATAGATAGATCCAATATGTTTAGGTCTATCAAAACCTTTTATGACAAGAATTTTGTTTAATTTTTTTTGTATCGTTAACTTATATTTTTGGGAACTAGGTGCGGGTAAAAAGTACCTAAACTTATTCGACACATTATTTCATATAATACCATGAAATACCGCTTATATCTTAATATACCGGTAAAGACACGTATCTGACACATGAAATATTTTGCGGGCGAAAAATTCTCATGACCTTCATATACTTGCCACTTATGGTAATAAATCATGTGCAACAAGAAACATGGTTAACCTTTTTCGGGTTACTTGTCGCTCATAGTTCAAGTTACTTTTACTCCACTCCATGTTTACGTGTGTTTTCAATAACCATAAATATAAGGCAAGGCATCCCGAAGGATTTGGGATTCTACTGCTGGCAAGGATTTTACCGTACTTAGGAAAGTTCAGAGGCAAACCTCCAAAATGGTTTTAA
>PQWD01008138.1:0-24714 GCA_019425675.1 Leucinodes orbonalis
GAGGTTGTCCAAAGTTTAAAACCAAACAAAGTAAACGCAATAAACCTTAATGGTGAAGGGGGCATTGTTTAAAGTCGTTTCTCCGACACTGCTAAAATTCCAGTTGAAATTCTTACCAGGGAAACCAAAGTCCGTTTGTTTCAAATCGCATCCTTTAATTTTTATTACGGCCAACAGCAACCGCCTCAAATTTAATTACCCTAATGAGGTCGTAAATTACCTCCCCAGGGATTTCTGGCGATCACTGCGTCCACGGCAGAGTACCGGCGGCCGGAGTTCCCGAGAGAGATCTACAATTTTAAAACCTTAGCTTAAATATAAAATAATATGTTCATATCAGTTCCCTACGTAGGGATGACGTAACTGTTTTAAAAAATGTGGTTTAGGGAAAGACTATAAACACGAATTTATTGCTTATTTACTATTTCTTGAAACAAATAGTTCATACTCTACACTCTTGCACTACTATACAATTGAAAGTAAATTCGGACGCACAATAGCGGCAAACAACATTACCTTAGAACGAGTTCACTAGACGATTCTTCGATAAAGTGTAGTCCAACGTACAGATTGACTTCAAAGTTAGCAACCGCAGACTATTTAGTTCTAAATGATTATGATGGCCCATTATTTCCGATATCATAATTAATTGACAAAATAGTAACGTACGCCAGCGAACCACTTTGCTCATGTTCAAACCATACAATGAACTGAGTGACAATGATCTGCGCTGAATGGCGAGATTGTGAGCTTGAGCGCACCACAATCGGCTGCAGTTCGGATGTATCAATACGTGATACATCCGAACTGCAGCCGATGACCCTACTATTGTAGGGTCAGCTCAAGAATATGTTATTGTGAAATTGGAATTGATATTCCATGGCTTCAGGCTCAGTTGAAGGTTATTGTTACAGCAATTATATCGTTAGATCTGAGAGCGATAATGTGGACGGTACCTTGTTAAGAGATGAATGACATACGTTATGAATATTAAACTTAATTAGTTAAGGATATTATAGAAGGATTGGGTTGGAACCCAGCATGTGGATCCAATGCAATTTGATAATTTTTAAAGGGTCATCTTTTGGGTAATAATTGAAACCATGGGGTTAGCAAACCATCCGAAGCGTGGTTTGTATTGTTTTTTTTATCCAACCCACGATAGATTCATTCGATACTTAGTTACTAAACATTTTTAACGCTCGATTGTTAACGCTCTTCCCCACTACGTTGCCCAGCACTGAGAATATTTCGAATCCAATAAAATAAAATATATTTACATTTAAAAATAATAATAGACACACTGTATCTTGCCTCTTGGGCATACAAAAGAAAATAGATGGTCAAATAGCGCTTTTAACTACAGTGGACTCTTCTTTCATTATATACTCATATTATTATCACATTTTTTAATCGTAATGTGAAAAAATAATTGTTAGTATTCAAAGTAGTAGAAAACCGTGTCTATCTAAACCCTACGATTAAAAAAGGAGGGAAAGTTTTGACAGAAATGCCTTGCTTAGGCTGACCCAACAGAGCACATTCTCCAAGTTGAAACTTCACAACAAAAGTCCATTATCCATGTGAGACAAGATTTGCAATATTTATCAGTTAGGGTCGGCCGCATTGGACGCTAATTACTTTTCCTAATGGCCGCTTTTTGGCCCGGCATAAATTGAATTCCAACAAGGAAGGTTACATGGGTATACTGTTAAATTATTTATGCTTGGTTTGTGGGATCTATTAAAGGTAATGTTATTGATGAAAAAGTATTTCAAGCGGAGCCTTAGCAAATAAACAAAGCCAAATTTCACGCTTACTCACTGGAAAAGTTTAAGGGCCGAACAACTAATCAAATACTTGTGAACTTCTGTGGGATCAATTATGTTATCAAAATTGACTCCTTGAAACAACAAAACAAAGCAAAGCAGTAAATTAGAGCAGCTCTTAACGGGATATTCGCGGTGTTAAACAATCTGTTTTAATAAGTGGGCAATTAATGTTGCAACAGTATAACTTTGAATTACCTCCTTCATTTTGTAACATTCCAGAAAGTGAATCAGGAATTTGGGATCTTGAAAAGGTACTAACCCTTTGAAATCCCGGAATCCAGACACAATAGAGCATTTATTATTTCTGACGACTTTAGGTGTCATTGCCGTTCAAAGGGTAAGTTTTTAAATTTTGGTTTATTATTATGTACCAAATTCCTGGTAGGCGAAAATTGGTTTTAGTAAACCAGTGAACAAATAGCAACTTACAGAAAAATAGGCTGTTTCTAGGCAGGCATGATCCATCCTCGGCCGCATGTGAGATGGCGGTCAAATAACTGTATGGAATCGTTGCAATATCTTTTTGTATACGTCAATATATTTCAGCTTATTATACGTCCTTACCGATGGACACGAGCCCATTCACATAGAATGTACAGGCATAAGTCGTCTATGTGGACCCAACGCGGATTGGCCGTCAATATTATATGGAACTTTTTAAATTCTATCAACAAGTATTTAAGGATATTTCTAACAATAAATTAGTGCTCCAGTAAAGTAAGTTATATAAATTAAGCTCTGTATTAACTGTAATTAGACCAGTAATTACTAGATGCAGTTTCAATACATAAATACGTTAAGTCAAAATATCCAATTAATTCACTGTCCACCTCATCAAATGTTCAGATAAAGCATAACATTATAACAAGATAAGATTAAAGAACGCGCAAACGACAAGTGCAAAAATAAACTCCAAATAAGGGCCTCCAATTTATTTGCACCTTTTATTTACTTCAATTTAGCTAGCTCTATTCAAGAGCCGTCTGGGCGAATCGTTATAGGGGCTTTGATATTGTCAACCTCACGTGCCAAGATCTGATCCCAAGATAAGTTTCGAAGACTAAGACCGGGTGACACATAGCTATACAATTATGAACATACGTTAATGTACAGATATTTGGATAAATTTAAATAAGAACTTTCGAAAAACGAAAAGTAATCAGAAGATATTTGATAAAATTGCCTTGAAATAATTTTGGTTTATGATATCGACTGAATCTGTGACTGGCATATAAGGTTAAAGCTGTGACACTTAAAAAGCTAATATAACAGTAGTCTCTGTTGGACAATCACAAGTCAGTCGTAAAAGGATAACTATTATTTGTTTGAGTTTGAAATAGTTGTTGGAGCCGCACAGTAATTGCTGGCTCCGCACAGTAATTCACAAAATTTTCAATAATATTTTGTGGATTCAGAACCGGGACCCCTTCAGTTTCCTAAAGAATTACTTTGTAATTCGCTATTGGGCTTTACACCGTGATTTTCCCATAGTTAAACTCGAAAATATTATCCTATGTTTTAAAGGCACATCCTTAATAAGAAATCGATTCATAAGTATAACCTACAATAACTGACTGTGCCTATACTCGTGTTAGGCACTCAGTCATCAGGGACTAAAATGTCCATGCTTACCTAATCGTCACGAAGCGTGCCGAGTGCGTCATAATGTCGTCGTATTTAGACCGGAATATGTCGTATAACAACTCCCTAAGGCCCAGAGTTCTCATTAATCCTTATGTTTACATATAATATTAGGTATTTCTACATTGACATTTATTTTAAGCAGCGTTACTGGCAAATTTTATATAATCTCAGATTTTCTAAATATAAATCATAATGTTAAACAAACAGCGTATCTTTAATATATGAGTATGTGAATCGAAAAGTAAACAAATCAACAACATAATCTTTAAGATATTACGGCTACTCCGGAGTTAATTTAAAAACAAAACTATGCGGAATCGCACACAATATAATTATTTTATTATTATTCAAAGGGGTAACGCTGCCAGTGTCTTCGGAACTTTACCAAAGGGCAGTTCTTTTAATTATTTTATTTTAGTTATAATATTTAATTTTTAAGGTTTTTATCTGTTAGTAATAAATATTTAGTATATATATGTGATGTCAATATTAATACATATTATTAGTTTGTAAATTTGTTTGTTAGCGTTATAGGCAACAAACAATAATACGCGAAAAATTATAATGATGATGATATGATTAAATAATACTGCTAAATAAAAGCATTGAATTTGTCATGTAGGTGAGAATTACTTTACTTTGATCAATTATTTACAATAGTATTATTTGAATTACAATTATAACAACTCCGTAAATAAATAGCGAGATATTTGTACAAGTCATGATTTAAGGGAGGCCTTTATAGAGGTGAATATAAAAGATGTATCGGCCCCCAAAGGGTTTATGGCAATGGGATAAAGTTATGCGCTATTATACATTCGTTTGGAATTTTAATGAAGACAAGTGAAGAAAAGGTCATGGAATTGTTACTCCCAGAAGGCTGTGAAGACGTATTAATCTTAAAGGGTTGGATGTTATCATTTCTATAGACTGACGTAACAAGCATACAATTTGGTGCGACCCAACCTTTTGGTTAAGATTACTTGTACCCTCCTGTAAGAGTGAATTAATTTATTTGGAGTTGCGCATTTACTTTCTAAATGATATTTTATTATATATCACAAGATAGTAAATTTTAAATTTTTAATCAAAATAACAACTTCTGCAGTGTAGTGTAGATGGATCTAAGGAATTCGAGAATTAAAATTCCCTCACTTGCGCAAGCTGTATCCTGCTGTATAGCAAACGAGATTCTGGTTCCAATTTCACTCATTAGCTCAGTTACTACATACATTTCAAGGTATTTAAAGTCATTGGAGCCTTTATCTAGCAATGGCAACATTATAGATGTGCTAGTATCATAGTGTACTCTGCTTTAGGAGAATGAAAGAAAGAAATAAAAACCATTTATAGACCTTTACAAAAAAAAAATAGAATAGAAAATAAAACATATTATTATACGCTTTTTTTTTAAAAACAAAACTATAAAAATAAAAAAAAGGTCAAAGCTTTTCTAGACTATAAGATAAACAACGCAGATGTTTTGCTCCAAGCTTTGAGTTATTGATACTCAAAATATCATTTAAGGTAAATTACCCATTCCAAGGAAGTTGTTTTTAATTAAGTAATTTACCACTTTACTAGTAATAACATAATTCGTGAAATACCTTATCGAGCCGAAGTAGATATTACCATACGAATCGAGGTCTTTACATTACAAGACTAAAGCTGTATATAGATCTATATCTTTAATCAATAAAGGTCCTTCACAATCCCTGTCAAAAAGATCATCTTCTATTTTAAGCAATAAAATGTTTGAACTTTCCTGGTCCAAAGATTTTTATTTCGACCTCGTCTGACCTGGTTACGCCGTATCGAGCCCGTGGAAAAGGGTAAAACTAAACTTTTATTGAAACGGTAAACTTACCTAATCGCAAATTTTATACGCACTCCGCTTAAACTTTATGCTGACTACCTTTAAGCAGTTTCAATTTTCATCCATCTTTACTCGACGGTCGATCTGTTTATATTCTTTATGTGAATTGTTAACTCAGGTAGTAAGTTTTTTAGCTTCTGTCATGGTTTTACGTGCATCCTATTTCATCTCACTATAGGCACATGACTTTCATAGTGTAGGAATCATACACCTTTTGTAGTTTTAATGTAAATAGGAGATAGATGCCGTATAAATATTATAGAGGATTATATATTGAGTAGAAGTGGTGAAATATGGGTCTAATCAAGTAGACATTCTACGTTTTAGACATACTTCGGGAAAGGCTCCGCTACACCGAACTCTTATAAACGTAGCGGAATGGCACCAAGGGAATTTGTTTCAGTGGGTAGGTTTCTTCCTTTTGGAGTTGAGAGCCCCACATAACCTCGCCGCTAAACACAGTACAGCGATAAGTATGTAGCCTGTGCATTTTCCCCCTAAAAAAAGGCACAGGACTTTACACGTTTGAACTTTAACCAACATTGCAGATTTTAAAAGGATTAGTGAGCTTACGACTAAAAAATTAACCCAATCTTGAAGCCAGGATCAAAGGTTCAACGTGATTGCCAAGAACAACGGGGTGATTACTCAATAAATATTGTAACGTAATATAAGTTAAGAAAGAGCCCAAGAATTCGTTATACCACAGAAATAAATGAGTTTAACATCGCTTAACATAACGTCTATCATATATTGAAACTTATCTGAAAGATTAACAGTAATAAAACACCGTACGCTTTGAACACAATGGGCAAATAGTCCTGCAAACAGCAAACATTATATTTGGCATGACTTCAATATACTAACTATTGTAAAAGTCAATGTAAATTGAATATTTTTTTATATTCACGTTATTTAATATGATCTCCCATTTTTAGGGGCTTAAACCATTTCAGTAGAACATTCAGATTTTTTTTTAAATATCATTTTAAATCAGTGAAGTTAAAATAGTAAACAACCACTCCAATTGAAAGATAAAAATCTCTTATAGTCTAACATATCAAACAGTTATCCCAAAGCCTTAAAACGCCCTTTTCATTTATAAAAAAACATTCATGATATTTCATCTGACCCAATAGAACTTCAAAGGTTCAAAGTTACCGCTTTCAAAGATACATCAAACGCCTCGAGCTCCAATTTATTGATAACAATATTAGAGTATAAAGTAAATAACTAAAACTCTATTTATGAGTTTGGTTATGCTAACTTACGTAAATAAAAAATACTTGAACAGTGTTTAGCGTAAAACTTTAAATAAAAGTTTATTTATATTGATGATGATGTTGAATAGTATGCATAAAAATAATTATGTATCTAAAATATTATTATATTGGTGACGTATACCTGAAAGTTGTCAGGTGCATAGATGTAACTCAAGCGACTGTTAACTTATTGATATTAAAGCACTATGCATTAGTTACGTAAAATAAGAGCGTCGGTGGCTCAGTATTGTGGACTGTCGCCTTCCTACCGGGAGGGCTGAGGTTCAAATCCCGACACGTACCAATGTATTTTCGAATTTTCGAAAATATATGTACGTTAGAGCGTCGGTCGCTCTTACGGTGAAGGAAAACATCGTGAGGAAACTTTCATGCACGCCTGCGAAGAGATTCGTCCAATCCGCACTGGGCCCGCGTGGACGACTAAGGAATCACCCTATACGGGTAGGCTCGTGCCCCTCGGTGGGGACGTTTAATGAGCTGATGATGATTACGTAAAATAGTTGGCTAGTTTGCTCATAAGTTGAACACACATACATATTTAAAAAAAGCTCTTCGCTCTTCGGAATGTTCCTTCCGCTCACAACTGCACCGAATATATAAAAGAAAGACATTTAATGAAAATGACACAAATATATTTAAGAGATTTTACGACAAAACGACCACAAACTCTCGGAGACACCATTAAACTTTCACGAAATCATGAATTCATCACAGCAGTTGTCGTCTATAAATATGTTATGGCGCCGCTGTAAACAGATGTCCGTGCCATAAAGAGTTAATTATCTAAGAATACCAACCCTACTCTCTGGCAGGAATAGCTCCCCTGGGAACCGTTCTACTTGTTTCTTTTATTCCAGAAGAACGTGTACTGTTATGATTAATATCAATGTTTCAAATGCTATGTCTGTCTCGTAGCTAAGTGTAATTATTTTGTGTTCAAACTGTGCAGATTGCTAGCAAGTTACTATATTTGATACATATGTGGTATTTAAAATCTTGGCGTTCTATATGCGCCATTTTGCTTTATCTTCACCTGTTTAATACTGTTGTATGATATGGTATAGAGCAGAAAACAGAGCCCTAGGGACATATTAATATGTTTTTCAAGGGAGTTTCTTAGTAGTTAAAAGATAATCTACTAGGAAACCCCTTTTTTATAAAATATATTTGACAAATCTACGCCATATACAATGTATTTGTAGAAAAAGTTTGAATTGTAGCAGCTCACGTGGTCTTTATTAATAACTCTCTTATTACATTCCTATGATACATTAAAAGAGATCTAGCCTCTTATCTTGCTTTTATGAGATGTTTCACTATCAAACATTTATTTTGAAGACCAATTCGGTGTAATGGTGAGACGTTGATTACTACACTAAGGGTTTGGGGTTCGATCCCTGGGCAGTATAAACTATTGTATGCATGAAAATGTCTGTTTGTATTTGTCTGGGTGTTTTATGTGTATAATATGTATGTATTTGAAAAAAACTGTATATAAAATTGTTGTGTAGTACCCATACTACAGACTTACAATTAACTTGGAGCTCATTGGCGCTGTATTGTCAGTGGATATTTATTGATTGTAAAATTGTTGGACAGCTTGACTTTCATACATAAAAAGACATACTAAATCATACATCTGAAATATTTTCATAAAAAGTTAAAATTTAAAATAACATGTACTTAGAAAATAAAATTAGTGGTATTATAATAAGCGTTGCTAAATTACACGTGAATCAATTATAATAAATTTTGTATACAGATTTTGCATACATTATTTGTTTTTACTTGTTGATGCTATGTAGCTATGATCAACAATTTTAAAATTTTATATTCGAAAACATTTTTAATTGGTGAGATAACATACATACTTTTATTGCTCTTTATTAAGTGTATGTATAATTAAGTATTCTTTTGCTTTATTTTTAACGTCCCCTGTGAATTTAATTTGTGAGGTTTCTGTGATCTTTGAAACATCAAACTCATGTTCAATGAAATTTGGTTTTCATAAAGGATTGATAAAATTTATTCTGAACTAATGAGTAGCGATAAATTAATTAAGTACAACCAATAATTTACAGAATGGTACTTAAAAATTTTAAGGGTCAGTAATTTTTCATTTTATTACGTTATGTTTAACTAAATAACTTTAGAAAACACTTTTTGCTGCACAATACTGTATTTTTCATTTTATATAAAAAATGCTATTAAAAGAATTTAATAAAAACTCGTAATAATGCGTCCATAAATAAAGACTGTCACATAAACATTCTAAATTTAAACAGAGAATGAGTATAAAACCTTTAAGCTACCGGAATGCTCTCAATGGAAACATTGCGGTAGACGTTTGTGAACTCTTTCGAAAACATGCGATATTTATAGCATGTATTGTTTACGTAGATCAAAGAACAAAGGGGCATTGGCGGTTTCTTGAACGGTAATACAACTGAGCTGGTGGCACTGACTTATGTCTGAATTAGTTCAAACGACTAATAACATAGACATATTTCCAAAACGAAGGATGTTTAAACTTTTTATGATAGTTGCTTGACTCATGCCGATTCATTACCGGTGCGTTTGGTGTATCTCCTGCAAGCGAAATAGCGTTATATTTTTCAATCACATTTTAATCAAAGTTTCATTCTCAGCCTCAGCAATTGTTCAAGATTAAAGACGATGACTGACATTGAGATTTCTTAGTTTCAGACAAGTCCTAAGTGTGGTTACAGTTTCGTGATCTAGAACCTATTTTAGTTATTATGTAAGTAATTTCCTTCAACTTTTGTATAACACCTACGTATTCGAAAATCACCCTATACGGGTAGGCTCGTGCCCCTCGGTGGGGACGTTTAATGAGCTGATGATGATGATGATTAATTCGAAAAAGATTCTACCACACAAAATCTATATACCGGTATATTATGATTATTAAAAGTTAAAATCTATCAACGTACTGTTATTTAAGGTTCATTTGACGTTGATAAATAGAGGGGGTAAAATTCGGTTTAACCAAGCTTCAACCAAAATAAAATCTCACGTTAACCCTTTGTTTACCCAAAGCCCTTAGTATTTTCCCCTTTACGTTTAAAAACCACTTTTTAGGATGCTTTAAAGCTATTTTTTTTATAAAGCTCTATTGTAGCTGTTAGTTTCATGTTTGCAGTTCAATATTGAAGCGGCATATAAATGTCCATATATAAGAGAAGTACAATTTTGAAGTAAAAGCTTGGTTGGAAAATGTGAATTTCAGTTTAATTATTACTTCGAAGAAATTAAAATTTACTGAGTTTTTTTTGAACATCTGTTCTGAATATTGATCTATCAATCACTAAATTTAAATAATGCTATAATATATTGTATTGATCGCTCATTATTTTCCCTCGATTGAAACTTAAGGACTTATTACACTTAACTAATGTATTTTGGCTTAATTTTAAATTTCAGCTAACGACATGCCCGTCCTTAATTTTTTTCGCCTTTTCACGATCCATCTGGTGTAGGTAAAGGCAAGGATTTTGGGTTTCATCCCAGGGCAGTACAAACATCGTGTGCATGAACATGTGTGTATTTGTCTGGGTGTTCGGTTTGTATAATATATATGTTTTTACAAAAAAAGTATATCAGTATGTTAATCTGTTCTTTAGTATCCATATAACAGACAAATGTTTAGTTTGGGGCTAGATGGTTGTGTGAATGTCTATAATATATGTATTTATTTTTATTTCAAAATTGATCATGAAATTAGAATCTTGTGTTTAAATAAAAACTACGTAGATGTTTTATCTAGTAAACTGCTATACCGTGCAATCGTGACAGTTTGCTTAATTATTTCATTAACAATACCTATCATTGGGTTTATAGCTATTCTGTGTTTTTCATATCATAAACACAGCGCACGACCATAAACTACACTATGATTGTTTATAACCTTTCATAATATTCTTATACAAAACGTCATATGCTATTCATGTTTATTGTGGCCATGCCGATAGACAAACGGCGGAAGATATTTTTGTTACTGCTTTCGTAAATTATGAGCATGCAACTGACGAACTAATTTCGTGGGAATGTCAGTACTAAAAAAAGACATTGATACCGTGTTGACAGTCATGACGTTTAACTTCCTATGTAATCATGTGGTTTCGATTATTGCTATTTAGAATGAAAAATAGCCGTGAAAGCCTGTTACTAGGTATGACTTACACATAAGTTTTTTCTATTTTGATAATTATTCAATACCGCTATCATAATTTGGCTGGGAGGAAATGAAAACATAAATGAAGTAATAATTAATTGGGATAAATTCCAATTTTTACATTTTATTTCTAATTTAAGCTTCATATTACAAATGTAACTGGCCACATTATTGGCTATAAATAATATATTTTATTGTTTTTGTGCCATCTATTTAAATCTATTTAAAACTAGCTGCTCCGCCAAGCGAGATTTATATTTTTTTAGTCTTTATAACAAGTCTTTGACGAGCACTTTCGCAAAATGAGTATTTAAAATACATTGCAACAGTATTGATTGGCTCTAATTGAAAATAAAGTCTGTTAAGAACTTGTTTTGACATTTTGTATTCATAACGACCCTTGTTTTTTTCCTGCGTTATGATTTTAAATGGCGTAAACAAGTAACCAAGTGAATGACGAATTTGGATAATTCATTATAATATAGTAAAATCAGAATTGTAGATTATTAAATTTATAAAAAAACTAACAGATACTTTCATTTGTTAGCGTAATATAAATGAACAATAATAAATATTTTTCTTGAAGTTACAGATATTAATAAAAGAAGACTGGGAGGGTTAAGATTTTATAAATTAACTATGTACTTGTGAAATGGAGTGTAAGTTCATCATGTGTATAGTTTTAAATTAATAATCATAATTAATGCTGCTTAAAACTTAAATCTGATACGAAACAATATAGCAAGAACTAAATTAGGTTAGAAATAGCTCAGCCGGTTCTTGTTACTGTTTTATATCGTTTTTAGACTATTTGAGACTTATCATCAACCTCAACAACCTACAACGGACCACTAAATGGCACAGGCCCTTCCGCACAGCATAACTACGACTCGGTACTGGCCGAGTCTCGGGACTGAGTCGTCTAGGTACCTAAGATTTATTGTAATACCTACCTTAATACTAATATGAGGGGCCGGCATCCTGTAACCTCAGCTGTTGCAAAAGTCCATGGGCGGCGGCAATACTTTCCATCAAGTGAACTGCATACTCGTTTGCCTCCTTATGTAATAAAAAAAAAATACCACTATTCTGGTACTTAGCAAAAAAGGTTACGAGATGTTGTCCCGTGAAATAGAAGTGCTAGGCACTTTTGTATATAAAGCTTCTATAGTTACCAAATTTATGGGCTTTAAGAGACCTAATGACGACGAATCTATATGTCATTAGCGAATAATAACAACTAGTAGTTACCTATCTAGCTTTTATTGGTCTTTTTCAATGCTATTTTGTCATAGTCAGGCATATTACTTACCATCAGGTGAGTGTCTTTAATATACTAATCGTTACTAATCGTTACCGAGACGACTTAACGTGCGCTCGAAAGCACGGTTTTTATTTTTTTTGACAATTAGGTAATTCCTTTAATTAACAATAAACATCCAGCATCCAGAGCTAGCAGTGAAGTGTCAAATTCCCGCAAAGACATTTAACGGACGAAATAGGTAAATAGTGATTCGTGATCGTAACCAAGTCTTCGTGAAATTTATTTTCAACTTTTTCTAAGGGGATGGCTGTTATATAACTAAGTAAATTTTGGAATGTCCATTGGCAGGCTCATGACAAAACAAAGTTTTATTTCCCTGTTTGTGTTATATTAACGAATAATTTATATGAGGATTTATTATTTATTTAGTGGTAAGATTGTTATTAACTTGTTAGCTGGTGATTGGAATTCAAAGGTATAACCTGTATAACGTTATTATTTAAACAAATAGCGAAACTTAATTATAGCAAATACACTCAAAATTGAGCCCCAAACAAGAACCATTTACGTGCAAAACGTATGAAATCGCGTGATTTATAACTCTTTTGTTACCATTATGATCAGCTGTGTCTTATTTATTTGCTCGCTAAGCTGATCAAATGTTACGTGCGTGAGCGCCGGTAAATTGCTCATAGACATTCACTCGCCTGCCCGTTGATCCGCCACCGGCTGAATCTCGGCAACCGCTGTCATTTACGTAAGGCATCCCATTACCCAATGGCACTACTTGCGTCGGCCATTTTATTTTATGTCGTACCACCATCCACATGTTTTTATTCCTCACACCACTTAGGAGCGCACTTCTTTATCCGTAATTACACAAGCTTTTAAATTGGTGATGTTTTGTTTTCCGGCTATCTTTATATATCGGTCCTCGTTAGTCCAGAGTGCACCAGCTGGTACCTTTGTTAAAAATCTTGCCTCTCGAAAAAAAAACAGCATTTTATCAATTGATCTTCAAACATAATTCTAGTGTGGAAATATCTAACAAATGTACAAGTAACCTACCAATAATTGACAGAGATGCATTTTTAGCGTCGGACCATTAAAAAAACTCAATAATGCCTAGAATTAAATAATTATCTTGTTGGTATAAAAAAACTTCTGAAATAATGTAAAAAAATTGGAAATCGAATAAATATCGTAATGATTTTCCTTTGTTTCAGGTATCCTTGTGACGATAAGTGATCGATGCATAAAACAAACAACTTTTATCGCGACACAAATTCAACCATAAAGCTTGAGCCATAACTCCCTGCGAGACTTTTGTTCCGAGCGTGGAAGTGCTGCGTTTGTGATGTTGCGAGTTTCGCACTTAAATAGCGGCCCTGCCGAATATACGGGAAGCTATGAAGACGCGCCGTAAAAACGAGTTATTTACCTTCAGAGACACCAACATGCTCCTGACAGTTTACGCCGCTCTGCTTCTCTGGAGGTTTGACTGTGTCGTCGAGAGCACAAAAGGTAAGTTAGTTTTGAAAAAAAAAGTTAAATGTTGGAATCCGGTTATGCCCTTTTGCTTTACTACCTACGCTTTTAAAATTGTATTATGTAAGAATGAAGTCCAAAGGCTTAAAATAAAAAAACCTTGTTTTCTCAAAATAATGTTCCACCAATACGGTGATTTAAAACAGGGAGTATATAAATAGATTTGTTTACCAAGGTCAATTTAAAATGCATTACCTATTTCCCTGTGCAATGAGGATCTCTCCTAAATTATTGCACTCAAGGCGGCAATTTCCAGAAAACTACAAGATATATATCGACTGCACATGCAATAAATAACTGGCCACGAAACAGGGCATTAATGCGCCGTGTTGCATTAAAACAACGAACAAGACGTAAAAATTTACGAGGCTTATCTCGCCCGACGCGAATTTACTCAAGAAAACCTTATACTGAAAGTTCCGGTGACATTTTTCGTTTCCCTTCACAAGAATCTCCTTCATGTTTTGGGGAATTTTGCTGAGAAACACTTTTAAAACTTCTCTTTGTTCCGCTGAGCAATACGTGTATTGTAGAAGTATTGGTACGTGCTTAGCCTCCTTCATTTTGCACCGTTTTTACCTTTTGGGGATAATAGATTTAATTCAGGTATAATAACTGCTTTGCAAAGATTCTTAAATCAAAAGATGTCAAACAAACTTTTCTTCATTAGGAAACAGTTTCATGTTTAGAGAAACTATCACATAATATTAAAATATTTTGAGTTCGATACTCACCTACTTCCACTTTGACTTTAAGGTTCGTTTGTATTTATCAATCATTTATTCAGCAATATTTTATCCACGTACAAATACCTCATTAGTATGGTTGATTTCAATTAGTTGTACTCTAAATGTAGTTATTTATTTGAGGCTTCTATAATAACTTTAAGTCATGGAATAATTATTGATACATCCAAGTTAACGCAAAATGAACCACAACATCATAAAACTCTGTGTATAATCGAATTTCGAAATACAAAGCAGAGCAGTTCATTTGAAAATGTCGGAAACCTTTTGTTTTTTCCAGTATACAAGTACATAGAACTTCTATTGAGCAGCGTGCCTATAATACAATTGGTATTAAATGAGGTTTGCACGAGTATCACAATATAATAATATTGTACACACGCTTTTCAATTGAAGTTCTATGTAGGTATACTCGAAAAAACAGAATGTTTCCGAACAAAAATCTGGGCTAATACATGTCAGAAAACTGGTCCAATAAAATACGCATTGCTTTCACCTTTTTAAATGGAATTGTTTCACGGATTAAACTAACTTCCGACGTCATGTGTCTGATCCTACGGGACAAATGAAACAGATATTTGCCACCGGCGTGTGTTTACTGACGAAATGTTGTTTCGATTACAATGGAGGATGAAACCCCACAATTTAGCTACTATCGCTGTTTCTTGGAAGGTTTCTGTATGTGATATTGTGATGTTTGTTTGTACTGAATTTGAGTTAAGAAGTCTTTATAAGCAGATAAGATCGCTTGGTAAATGTTTTAAAATGTGTGAGCAGGTGAGGCATAAACTGTGAAGCTATTTGTGCTTGTCTAATAGTCCTTGGGCTTATTAAAATAGGTACTTTAAAGAGATGGTAGCTCACCTTTACCACCCTTTTACAAACTTATTTTAAAATTACAAGAAATGTAGAGGGAGGGGGTTTTGGGCTCCTATTAACTCATTAATTTGGCAAAACCAGCGTTGTTTCATGCTGGTATTCTGTAAGTCAGCAATGCCCATCGAAACATGGCTTTTCCACATTCAGTTCCAGTAATATATTTAAAAAACACCTTTGTATAACCTATATTTAAGCTGATCTTTCCACGCATATGGGTGTGGGCTCTTGGCCCGCTTGGAGCCCAACAGGTGGGCCAAGTTTGAATTAGTGAGTGCTAGCAACTACCAACTACCATCCTAAGTAACTAGAGCCAACGGCTGTACGTGCCATCAGAATCTCAGTATTATTCTTCTCAATGGTTTAACTTCAAATTATAGATACGGACGTTTTCTATGCCACTTACAGTATTCGTACATCCGATTGCACTTGTTATAAGCTTAAAAGGTTGTAAATAAATTGCTGTTAAAGAAATGAGATACCAAATGTGTTCCTGTAGAGCAGAGACGAGTAAACTAGACTAACAGCTCTTAAAATACAATGTTTAGAAGCAGCATTCGCAATACAAAATGTGAAAGTATGGAAATTGAGCTCTCTAAACAGCAAGAGCTTATTTGAAATTCAATAGTTTCATTCGTCATTTAGTCCAATTAATATTTATCTTTACCTTTGTTAGGTATAAAACATTTTAAAAGTTATATGTAAACAGATAAAACAAAAAAAAATCCAGAGAAAAATACAGTTTCTTCCTTATAATACTCATTGATGATCAAGGGGCTTACTGCCATCTCTTAAAAACAGTATAACTCAAATATTACTTTGCCTTTTGTGTACAAAAAAGCGAACTATCATTATAGTAATACTGTTTTAAGAGACGGAGGTAAGCCCCTGATCATCAGTGAGTATTATAAAGAAGAACGGTATTTTTCAGAATCGAAATCAGTCACGCAATGAATATTTTATGTTTGATCCGTCACTTATTATCTACGTATTCATACTTTAACGTCACCATAATAGTATGAATGAAATCGCAAATGTGATCCGCTTTGTAAATATTTCAATAGACGATTTCCTCCACAGCGTTGCTAAGCCTTTTGAAGTTCCCTCACAAATGATATAAGTTGCAAATAGGTCTAGTGTCAAAAACTTATTAATTGTCACAAACGCCGACATCGGATGAAGTTGATGAACCTTTTCTTAATTAACCACAAGAGTTTCCACAGCCTTACTATTAAACAACCGTTGCCTAGATACGAATATTTTGAGAATTGTATTATGTAAGCATTTCTACTAGCGTTCGCGTAGGTGATTAGAAAGTGCAGTCTTCCCTCATAATTATCTTCTTCGACTACGATAATATATAACGTTAAGTCTTTAATTATTACCTTGGCCACTTACACTTTGTCCAACCATATAATTTCTTCTTGAAAGTTTGAAATCTTTCGTAAAAAAAAAATTTTCGTAAAAAATTATGCCCTCGCACTTTACATTTTTGGTTTGATATACACATTGATTTCATTTAAGAACAACTTTAAATCGATCAAATGCGTCGACGTGTATTATTTACAAATAATCTATTCGGAGATAATCAATTATTCAAAACAGTCTGTGTCACATTGTTTTGCACAGGGCACCAGAATTCTGGATAATCTAAGATCCATACAATAATTACATTACTACGCCAGTATAGCAAAATAATTAAATACGATAAGTACTTATTATAATTAAAACCGGGTTTCGTTTTCAATTTTTGTGGTCAGCGAAATGGAATTTGTAATTGTGTATTTACACTCTGGAACTGTATGTTTGGGACGTTTGATTAAATTATTTTGCTCATTAGTGAAAAGTTTGGTAAGCGATTACAATGAAATCAAATTATTGTTAGTATAAGATGGAAGTGATTTCAGATATAAAAATTATATAACAAAAATAGTGAGACCTGTGGTATATACTTTGATTCATTTTGATGTTTTTATGAACAGTAAATTCATGAATTAAATATATTATTGTAATTATTACTAAAAATATGATTATTTTATTATCTTGTAATATTGGTCTTGTAGATTATTTGGTAGGAAAACCATGTATATATCTATATATGGGCAGATATTGCAATTTCACATTGTTTCTTTGCTTAAAGGATCTATGTCTATTTAGCTAAGTTTTTGACTGCAGCAAAACAGTTAATTACATTATTGATCCATCTTTAAGTATCCAATAATGCTTATATTTGTATTTAAATTTCTTTTAGGATATATTATTACTATTTGCAGTCCCTGTACTTCACAAATTGTACCTTCAATTAAATTCGTACATTAAATTCAATTGAATACAACATAAACTAATAAAAGTAAACCAAATATTATGCTTACAAGTCAAACCTATAGCCTGGTCATAAAATACGCTATTTTATTATACCAGATTGGGACGTACGGACTTAAGCTGACGCTGTAAAGGTTAAAGAGACCTTGGCATAGAAAACAATAAACAGCCCTTTATTGCTCAACGCAGAACAACAGACGACCATAAACGGCCCGACTAGTGGATACAAATCTGAATTGTGACGCAAGTATAAAACATTCATGTAGGAGCTGGCGGCCGCAGCGCGCGAGGTGTGCCCGAGGGAGCGACAAAACGTAACGAACCAACCTCCTACCATCCTTTTATGTTCCAGATACATTTTTCCCCGCGCGACAGGGGTTTGTCTTCGGATAGATTATTTATGTTGTCACACCGCGCCCTTTGTGGACCGGAAAGGTGTGTTGATTGCTGCCCAACCGCCGTCATGCGAAAAAACGAAATACCGCTCCCGAATTCTTTTAAATGTCTATATATAACCAGGCTATTAAATCAATCACGTTTTCAATGAAACAGGTATTAGAGTAAAATCCAAGGAGGTTGCTTACCTGCGGCAAAAACTCGATCTGCGGGTAGGGCTTTTCACTAATTCTGAATTTAAATGCATGAGATCGAATAGGTTCACGTAGTCTCGCTGAGTTTTCCGATTGCCAGTGCTTATATATTTTGAAGAAAAATGGGACTCTTGGTCGTTCTTCAACGTTTACAAAGGAGTGTTATCAAAGCATCGTTGGAGATTTACGTGAGTCTCGAAGACACCCCTTCCTTTGTGAATTATCTAACACATTTGTATTAAAGTGCTCGAACTGTATTCAGCACTTAAGATTAGAATGTTTATGATCTTAGACTCACCTTTCTTTTAGAACTGTGATAATGAAACTATAAAATACGGTTTTAAGTTCTTCATTTGACTTAGGACCTTTTTTATTATTACCTTAAATGACGATAGTAATTAACCACTTTTCTTATTAAAATGTACACGCTCTTTTCACTTTATATTTGCTTCGACTACGTTTGCTGACAGCTGATAACCTAGCCTGTGAGGCAATATTATCAAGGAACATATTGGTTTTTGTTTGTTAGTCCCAATAAGGTCGATTTACAATAACAAGTATTGTTATGCGTTTGTTCTATGGAAGGTATAACCAACAGTGACCTTTACGCGAAATCAAATTGAAGAGCTCTGCAAGGAAAATACACTGCCTGACTGACCTATGACCGCTGTTTCTTCTACGGGTAAACAAATTTCATGAATCAACAAAAAATATTCATTATTTTACTTATATTGATACACATTTCTAAGCGAGTTTAGATTTACTAATCCAGTAGGAATTTTCAGGCAATCCCTACTCTATGCTGTGTTTCGGGATAAGAGCACTGTAGCTAGTAAAATTACCGGGTATCAGAGGCTTATATGTTGTGTTGAGTGATTGGCGTAGAGCGGTATTCATGGAGAATTATAACTGTCTATTAGTTGTTGGTCACAAATTCTCAATCAATGCCACTCTGTAATGGTCAGGCATATCTCTTACCGTCCTGCACACTGTATAAAATAAAAGCTATGCAATCTTTCAAGAATTCTACCTAGGACCTTTAATGTTTTTGTCTGTAAGGGATGTATTTTGATAGCGTCCAATAGCGCTTTGAATGCTGCGTGGAATAGGTCATTTGCCTTTAATTAAGAATATTATTATTTTCATGTTTAAATATTAACAACACCCTATTTTGTGCAATGTTTTGTACAATAAGAAGCATAGTTAATATTAATCAAGTCCTTATCCTTCTGCGAAATGTATGTTTCTATGTTAGATCATATATGTACTTGAGTATTCCCTAGTTAAATATACTTTTGTTTTACTAAAATTTAAAATTGCAAACAAATCAAATAATGTTAATCTGCCGTGCATACAAAAAAAAAATGTAGCGGTACTTACAGTTGCGTTTAGAACTTCAGACAAATATATTTTCTATCTCATATAAACATAGTTTACAGTCTGAGCATTTGGGTAAAATTTACTTGCAGTGTGAACGTAACAGATGTCTAGTGCAGCATAGATGCGGCGATGAATGGGGCCTCGTGCCACAAGGACCTTTGTGAGAGCTCAAGGGCGCAAAAAACGTCTCACCTAATTGTTTGCACATTTCGCTTCGAAGGGGATGTGAGAACAGTAGGGTATACACGTGCTGTTAGGGAACCCTTCGGCAAACTGCGGCAAAAAAGGCATGTTCGAAACTCATTTCGCGTGTATATGGAATTCTCCATGCGTATTTTAATAATTGTACAAAGTAAATTTGGCCTAATTTCTAGTTTATTATGCAACATTAATAATTATGAGGCGATGGCTGGCTAACATCTGTCGTGTGCAATATTTAATTCTGATCTTGGTGAATTCTTTAAACGGGGATTAAGCCATGAAGTATTTACGGGACAGTTACCTATTTCTAATTAATGTATGTACACATATTATTATACTTGATATAAATGGCGTGCAGCATAAGAACTCTGTAGATCTCAAGGACACAAAAACTTCACGTAATTGTTTGCACATTTTGCTTCCCCTAGCCTTTGCCTTCACCCCAAATTGCCTATAGTGAGGAGCTTATCGACGTTTTGACGATGAAAGCTTTTAGCAACGCGTGGTTACGATACATTTATTTATTTTATAAACGATAAAAAGTATGTTTGATTGATAGCTGACTTCTCAACCATTCAAAGTCACCACTCAGATCGTCAAAGTCTTACTTATAATTTTATTATACAGGTTTTAAGGTGTTAATTACAGTTGTCTTTCAATAACGAAGCTACCTATAATTTATATAAAAAATACCGATTTAAATCTATGAAATAATAGCTATCTGCTTCCTTTGTTGAAATTCCCTTTTTAAAGTTCGTGTTAAAATTAACGCCCTACTATAACTCCCCAAATGCATACTCCCTTGTCACACTGTCATCTGCCATAACCTTTCGTGGGTGCTTTTGTATAAAGTGGCCATTTTTAAATGTTTCCGACTCCCCCTAAGTATTGGGTTTCAGTTGGGAAATTACTTTTAAGTCTCCCCCGTTCGGTAAAGTGTTTGTATTTCCCTGATTGATTATTTAAAAATTTACATAGAACCAACAAAAAGTCGCCAATCGCGGTCCCTTTTATCCTGTTCTCTTTGACGCGTGTCCGCTGCTGTTGTTTTCGTATAAATTAATATATTGATCCTTTTAAGTGAATTTGTAAAATAATTAGCTTGTAAAATTATTTTGTAAGCGTGCGAAAGTTCTGGTAAAAAACAGCCTAGATCATTTCCTGATTTATTTTCCTCCAGATTTGGAAGTTGCTGAACATTAATAAATTAATTTTTGTAATATTATTCAAATTCGATTTTAAACTTAAGTTAAATTTTGATAAATGTAAATGATCATAGGGATTACATTTAAGAAAAACAGTTAAGGTCACCTATGATCTTACAAAAAAAAACATGTATAGATTATGCACAGCTGAGATGAGCTTGGACATGGTTACTTTACGTACAATAAATCGAGTACTGAGGGATAAAATCAATAATCATGTTATTTGATAAAATTAACTGACACTTCTGCAAATGTTTCGAAATTAATTGATAGCTGTTAATAATTTTCTGAAAATTAAACGGTCAATTAATTCCTCAAGACGCGGTTACATTATCAGAATTCGCTTGTAGTCAAGGCAAACGTTGTGTAGGACGTAATTCAGTTTCATAGAAAATTACTTGCGAGAGGTCAATTTCTGCCGGTAGCTGATTAAAGTAAGAGAATGATGTCTCGTGAAAATGGGGGAAACTTAAAATCCTTATTATATATTTAAGAACTGAGATCGATTTAAGATATATCGTCAATTCCACATGAATACAAAACTTGCGTTACTAGGGTATTTGATTTTTCTAATCTGACTCGTTTTGAAGAGATAATGAATTATCGCGGACTACCACAATTTTTATTTTGGGTTTATTTTTTTTACTTTTTTATGAAGATTCAGTAAGGACTTGCCATTTCTTTACCCAACCAATTTTAAATTGATTGTGACGATTAAACTGAGATAAATACCACCCATTTAATGATTATGATCCTTTTGTTGTTATTAATATTTGATAGATTAAAAATTACATTTCTGATACTAATTATAACTTCCTACTCGATCTCACCTTTCCACGAGACAACCATGTCGATGCATCTCATAATTTTAACTCAATGTCGTGTGACATGTCAACAACAATAACAGATGCAATATCAACATAACAAAAAGAAATAATGCTGTGACTCATTTATCTAACTTATCCATCGATAGTCAACACCCACTACACTTGCAGGGTAATGACGTAATCAAATTGTGCCTGCCACATCTGGACGGAGCAGAGGGGACTAAGCTCATAGACAATACGCACGAATACCCCTGATAATAGGTTCGATACAGGGGAGTGGCACGGTGATTTATTACACCTTAAACGGATTGTCGGACTGCAGATTCGCTATATCAATGTCTAATAGAGAAACTCCCTAGTATTGCACGTTGTCACGCGTGGGGCTTCAATTGCGTCTAAAAATAATTTGTAAATTTGGGGCATTTATACAGATCTTAAGATACAATATATCTTAATCAAACAAAAAATATTGATAATTTGTGTCGAATCGATCCATTTTTTTACAGTCTTTTATTTTATAACAAGAAAAAGGTTCAATAGAACAAATATAAATATAATAAGTTATAAATATAAAATAATTTGACACAGCATTAAGTAAGTGCGCAGGCTTGTTTACGTACCTAGGCCTTATAATAAGTATTTGTGCTTTCTCTCTTCAACCTATTGCAGTCCACTGCTGGACATAGGTCTCCCCATTTTGGGCGCCAGACATCCATTCATCATTTGTGCTTTGGTCAACTAAAATTCATATTGATATTTAAGTTTTGTTTATAAACCTCTTCCTTCTTCTATTCACCGCTATGGGGGAAACAATAAAGTTAATTTCTAAATTGTTAATGACTTTATTGATATGTGGATCATCAAGTGCTTGTAATATTGTAGGAAATTCCACATTACTTAGTCGAGTATTTTGCATAATTAATTTTAAATGTTTAAAGTTAACCATCACTTTAAAACCATTCGGCGGTTGTCAAAAGTCTTCAGGAAACCAATTTCTTATAAGATTACCATATATTAGATACTAACTGAATAAAATTTCATAATTCAACCGGATCTTAATTCTTAGATTTTGTGATGATAATATTTGAATTTTTAAGCATTTATTTAGTCATTCATTGTAGCACAAAATGACGTCGTTAGTTAGTAGGTACTATGTTGTTCGGAACGATTACCATCCAATGGCATCGCTTGCTCACAGCCCAACATATAGCGTTCATTGTTACGGCTCATGAACTAACGGATCTCATATTGACCTCATACATTAGGATAAGCACTAGTATAGTACCAAGTAAAGAATTTTCGTGCGGTTGGTTGTATTACTAGTGTTGTATTCGATCCTATTTATCTTTATCGGCTATGTATGAAGATTCAAAATCAAAAAGTCATGTCCATCTAAACTTTGCAGATGACTTTCAAGTAGGCGTATGTATATAAGGTGTACATAAAAAGTTAGATCTAATGTCTAATGTTATTCATTGTCTGCTCAATGTTTTGTTAATATGCGGCATTCGCGGGAAATGTAGGAGTAGTGTCCATTGTATCCTTGTCTACTGTTACAACACAGCAACATCAACTATAACTTCCATAACCTAACTTATACGAAATATAACTTAATACTTTGTATACAGTACCTATATAGTCGAACAAAACTCATATTGTCCTCAGCTACGCGTATTTACTACTTAATGCAAGCGATTAGTGTCAAATGGTTTCGTCAGTTTCGCGTTAGTCGGGAGCGTACATTCATTACTAGCTACCATTTCGCCCACTTGATATATGACGCTCGCCCGTGGATAAACAAACAATGCACCGTGGACCAGTGGACTGCTTTATATGCTGCGGGCGAATAAAGTATTAACGTTTATGCGTGATGTTGCAGAATTATGCTTAAATTTTTAATTATATTGAAAGCATAAAAAAAAATTAAGGTTGGTAAGGCATTTCTTTGCCCTCTGGTATTGCAAGTGTACATGGGCGACGGCGTCATTTACCATCAGATGAGCCATCTGCTCGTTGCCCGCTATCCATGTAAAAAAACAAGAAACTTGTTTTTTATTTATTAGTTAGTCAAACGAGCAGTCGGTGACCTGATGTTAAGTGATAACGGCACCCAATCAAAAAAAACGTAATCAGCCTAGTACTAGCAGACAAATACAGGATGCTGACTCTAATCTTGTTTACAAAATAATGTTTGTGAAGTATACCCATTTGTTCTTGACACTGTTATTTATCGAAGTCATTTTGAATGTTTTTTATCCGGCTGTTGCTCATGGGATATGGTAAGCCTGGTTTAGGTTAGGGTAATAGTGAAATAGTTAATAAAAGAAAATCCCACGCTTCTCAGAGCAATGTGCACAAACAATTTTGTCAATTTTAGATTAGATACCGTTACTTTTAGTTTACCAATTTTAGAGGTCAGTCTTTTGATGAGGAAAATACATTCTCTAACTCTGGTGTCCCATCAAACTTCATTTTTTCTTCGAAAGACTTATCGTTGTTGACACCGGCAGTTCTTAACCTTAAAAAGTGTATTCGGCCCCAACGTACTGCGTATCACGATTGGATACAGATTGTTGCCAAGGTCCACAAGAACATTGGTAAGGCCTCAGCAGTACTTATTTTTTACTTTATTAGTACAAACTCATATATTACTACAAACTCGCATATTAGTACAAACCCACCTACGCCAATACTATTCTTTTAAACTGTTTTCTTGTTGTTAGCGATTGAAATAAATCGAAACATTTTGATTCCTGTTCAAACTATACAGTCTTCTGCTGGGCATAGGTCCCTTTTCTGCGCCAGACATTCTAGACCTCCGCTTTGCTCATGCAGCCTCGATAGTCCTTTCTCCACTTTAGAACTCGTCTGCTCCAACGGCCATCGGTTCTACGACTTACGTTACCAGCCACCACTTTCACTTCA
>PQWD01008138.1:33616-65924 GCA_019425675.1 Leucinodes orbonalis
ATGGTAAAAGTACATTTTTGTTTTACTTTAAACATAATCATTTATTATATTTCGACTGGGACGTACAATATAGAAACAGAAAAAAAACCTTTTTATTGCCGTAACACCGACTAGTGAAAATATGGATCAAAAGGTATTTTAGTGTTTATTTTCTGTTTAGTGCAAAATATACTAACAGGGGGTAGTATTACGGAAAAAAACCTTCCTCAGCTTCGATACCTATTGCTACGCACAATAGGTAAGGACAGTCGATTTTGCTGCCTGTCGTGAGAGGTCCAGGGCGAATCAAAGTTTTTTTTTTCATAAAAAGAAATTACAATAGGGAAGATGCAAATTTTATTTTTGTTTATTTTAAAGAACTACATTTGGAATAGACCACAAGTATATTAAAAAATAAAGAAACTGTCATTTTCTGTATAAAAATGCGGTTTGAAATTGACAATTTCAAATTTCGCGCCAAAACAAGGCGTGACGTTTGACGTCAGATATGTGAATGTACCTCCTTTTCTTCAAGGACTTTTATACTTTTGCATTTTTTTGCATTTTAATGTATGGATTTAATGAATGGATACTCCGTAAAAAAAGCCGCGTTGACCATACTTTGTGCCAATGTGTTCATCTAATAACAATCATATGACTGACATAAAACCAGGAAAAAGGAGATTTCGAGCTGTGAAGACGAATAATTATTCCTCAAACTATTTTTCGATGCAGTGAGAGGACTATGATTTAGAATACTTGTATATAGTACTTGTTATTCTTCATCTGCTTGTATGAAAAAAAACATATTTACCTACTTATATACAAATACAATAACAAAGTTGTCTATACTTTTATTGTAAAGATAAGGAATCATGTTAAAAAGTTTAAAAAATTTGTTAATAGAGATACTCATACCCCATATTTTTGAATGCTAACACAGAATAATGCATTTGACACCTTAATCAGCAATAATAAAAAAGTGTAAAATTCTTGTAAGCATTGAAAATACACCAAGTTTAATATTGATTTATTATATTACAGTCACAAAATCATACAAACTTACACAATTATGATATAAATCAAATAATATTTTTTTAAAACAAAGGAAATAATTACAATTTCTTCTTTGTTCCTGGTTCATCTTTAGAGTGTAGTGTAAGTGCCATGGATGAGGACTGCAGTTCCATGTGGTAATCCTCAAGGCAGCGTTTTCCAAGCAGTTTCTGCTCACACTGTGATGAGTTAAAATATAACCTTTTCTTTTTGCTCACTACTTTAATTTTCATGTTTGGTGATGAAAAACAATCATTCCTAAATTATGAGTAGACATTATGCTTTGATATTTCAATAAAGTACCGTAAAAAGTCCATATTTCGCATCAGACTTCTTGCGGTTTGTAAAACTCACTTCCGACAAAAATAAATTACAACCATGTCAACTTAACTTTGGTAGTTTCCTGGAGACTGCGTTAACAGTCCTAAATTTCATTTTAATTCGAATAATGCCGATTTTGTCGTTTTAATGTTCACTTTTTACTAAACCTTTAACGTCAAAATAATATGTCATACATAGATGACGTAAATGACAGTGATGGGTGTTAAACTTTACGTTCCGTTTCAAGTAATTTCAATTCGTAATTATTTTTCAAAAACAGCGTAAATTAAAATATAAACCTTACGGTGTCCCTTCTTTTATGTTAATTTAACATTTTAATATCAAAATGTTCATTTATATTACATTTGCATGTTCCCTATTATTGACAAAATTAATTGCTTTAATCTAAAACAGAGATTAATATATTGTCCGTAACATCAACATCCCACTATATTATGTAGAATTATACTATCTAAAATTTTGTCAAGGATGTTACCTTAGTATCTCTCCAGTTTACTAGGTGGTAGACTCGATACTGAGTCGTCTAGATAGGTACCACTACAGTGCCAGATATCATCCCGTGAAACAGGAGTGTTATGCATTTTGTGTTTCGAGATGAGGGTTCTGTAGCTGGTGAAATTACCGGGTATGAGAAACCTAACATCTGTTGTCTCGGGTGACGGGCGCAGTGCGGCATTGAAGTATGACAATAATTGTCTATCAGTTGTTGGTCTCCTTCAATGCCGCTTTGTCATGGTTAGGCGTATCAGATATATAGTAGAAGTATTGAGTTCGGTCAAAACTAACAATTTCCTATACTTTTGGTAACCTTTTAAAAATAATGTCAATTAATGTTATTTTATACTGATAATCGTCATTTTAATAATATTATAAAAAGTCCTTCATGAATATTCCTTTTTAAATTCATGAATAATTCAAAATAATCTCAAATATAAATACTAATGGCAAATTTGTAAAGCGATTTATAAAGCGACCGGATAATGTAAAATGAGATAATAATCTTCAGGAAGAGGAAATTTAACGTTTAAGCGGACTGGGATAATTCGACTCCGAGTCGTGGTAGCCGGATATTAATGATATAATTAATAAAGGAAACTATAACTTACGTGTATGACTTTGGAAAACGCTTACACTTAACTGCTTTATAATTGAGTTTATGAAACCGGATCTCTAAACGAAGCTGAATTATTAAACAACATATTTCGTCAAAAGTAGCTATATGTACACATACATTTTATTGATACTAGGGATATTATAATCCTGCATAATTTATGTAAAACTTTATAGTTAAGTTCTTTTTAATTTCCTAAAAAGTGTATTACTATACGGATTAGACTTCTTTCATTCTATTTTCAAAATTGAAATTGTTAAAATATATATGGTGTAGTAGTAAGTTCTCGTAACTAGTTTTAGGAAATATATTGAATATTTATTAGGTTAAATAGTAAACGACTAGGTTTTATTAATATACGGAACGACATACAGGTAGGAATTGTATTTACATGCAGAAACATGGCTTCATTCTCTATAGAACTGCCAGAAGACAACCCAATATGATAGCGATGCAACAGGACCAAGAGCTGCTAGTAAGCTTGACTCAGATCGTGTAAAGAGAAATATGGTATGGTTGAAGGTTGGAGAAGTATGGTTTCTTATGCTCGGAGACCGATACGTGTTCTAGCGTTGCAAAGCGGCAATCACGATCGGCGGCTTTCGTGAATTTAGGAACATTAACAAAACTATCACCGATGAATCTTGTTTGGAGCAATTCAGGCAGAGGCAACTGTCTTCGACACCTTCAGGAGGTCCGCTCATGGCGCACTAATACCAAGGCGTAACTAATGGTGTGGGCATATTTTCGTCTCGGAGAACTCAGCTCGTATAAAGCAGTATGACTGCACTAAATATACCTTGGTGAGGTAGTAGAGTTATTGACCCATAAATAATCCTTACCACAAATTTCTACTCATACACGCTAGTGCTTCTTTCCACACGGCGCGGCTGATAAACAGTGCAGCCAATGTCAAACTACAGTCAATAAAGTTTTATTAGGATTTAGGCATAAAAATTCCTAAAGATTTTCACGTAGACCAAGCTCGAAGGTGATTTAAAAGTTAATTGTGATTAAGATGGGCAAACAAGCAGACATATTCTAAAAAAAAAGGGCGAGCAAGTACAAAACAAGTAAAAAAGAATAGTGAAAACGTAAGTACATTGCTAACGTGAAGTGACAAGCTGGAGGTATTCTACTAAAGTATAAAAATAATCTTTTGAATTAAAAAAAAATGGTTTTCTCTTAAGATGATAAAAGTCAAAGTTGCCTTTCTCAATACTAACTTGAATACAGTCGGCGGTGATAGAATTAAGCTATCTCTATTTGCTTCAACAAATTCAGCTTTGATCCAACCTTCAAAGGTGATTTTCGGGTCATACTTTTTCAACAGAATTCAATTCTAAATGAAAAGAATTTTAATTACATAAAATTCTTTCATTTATTTCAAGTTTTCCAGTGTCCATCAATATTGGCTAAATCAAACAGAACCAGCTTAGTGTTTGACTTATGTTATTTATAGAACCCAATTCAAAGAAAATAATATACATTGCGGTTTAAGTTTAAATCTCTTCATTTTACTCGTATGTGAATCTTTTTGTGTGGGTGGATTTGTGTGTTAGCTTAGAATCACGTGGGAAATCAGCACAATCCGGGTCGTGTGTTTTATCCTTTATTTTTCTAAATGAAGGCAGCGTTCATAGAACATGATTGAGGAACATCTTTTTTTAACCATTTTAATATTTTGATATTTATACCAGTTATTGTATATATGGATAAATTAATGTAAACTTTATGAATTGTTAGGGTACTATAATGGTTTAGGAATGCGTTCAAATGTTTATTGTATGCTATATTTATATGTAGGTAACACAATATTTAAAATTACTGATTAAATATTTATGATACGTATAGAACCCGACTTTGCATTCATGAAACCATCTGGAATCTAGATCGTTATCTCGAATTTATCTTGGTATCTTACTATTTCTTTTCAACTTATTGCAGTCCCACTGGACATAGGCCATCCTCATTATGCCCTTAATGTCCGGTCCCCATTATCTCATATCCTCCACTAGCGAATTTTGACAAGTCGTCGGTCCATAGGGCCGGTATGCATCCTACACTTCTTAAGACGCGGTCGCCACACCAGCATACGTAACCAGCGCACTGCCGCGTAACTTGCTAATCCGGCGAGCTATGTCGATAACTTTTCTCTCACGAATAATATATTATTTTGATTTAAAGAAAAACCCTGGGCATATCTGACCTTACAATTCACTTTATGTTTGTCATTGGTAATCAGCTTCTTAATCAGCCAACTTTGTTTACATGTGAAAGCAGCATGCGGCATCAAACCACATCACCTCTGAGCAGAATCGGCGACGGCTTCCCTGAGGGACACCGAGCCTGACTTCATAGGGCCCATAGAGAATGTTACAGTGGCGTGGGCAGGACCATATTGACCTGTTCCGTCTCAGACTGGGAGATTACAAGGTATTTTTTTATGTTACAAGTGTACAGGACAGTCGGACGCTCATCTTGAAGGTGGGATAACCTAACCATGGCAGAGTGGCATTGATAGAGACAAATAACTGATAGACAGTTATTATTCTTCATCAATGCCACACTGCACCGGCACCCGTGACAACAGGTTTATGATTTCGTATACCGGTTATTTGACTAGCTACAGTGCCATCGTAATGTGCAAACACTTTTATTTCGCGGAAGAATCAGAAATTTTACTTTAAGAAAAAAACCGTGTCACGGCGTAGGTAGCGTTGTAGCATATAGTAATCCTTATAACCAATTCAAATGGATAAGCCTGTACAGTGATTTTTGTAATATATCTAGAATCCTACAATAAGGCTTTTTAGTTCCATATGTTTTTATGTCAAAAAGTAAACGGGTCGATTAGTTCGCTCACTTGATGGTAAGTGTTATGTCTACCATGACAGATGAAGTGTTGGTGGATATGAATAACGATACCAGTCATTATTTGTCGTCAACACTGCTGTGAACCCTCCATCCGATACGACAAATGTTAGGTATATACCGGTAGTTAAACTAGATACATTGCTATCATACTGAAATACAAAAGTGCAAAACACTCATATTTCACGGAACGTTATTTGACACTGCGGTGGTAGCTACCTAGAAAACTCAGTATCGGGTCTACCACCTAATAACAACACAACGCACATGTCACATATCGTTTTTTTGTAAGGCGGTGGTCTCCAGTAAAGATCATGGCTGTCGAAAAAAAAAATTTAAGTCTTGATTGAAGTGAGTGTGTTTTGAAATTTAAATTTGTCTTACTTATAATAAATAATAAACAAATAAATATCCACTGACGTACACACTACAGGGATTAGATTTAATTTATGTCTTATGTGAGATTGTTAGAATTAAGGCGGTTCACGTTTCAAACCTATATTTGCTTTTGAAAGAATACAATGCGTCTTAATTAATTTAACCACGTCTTATAGTTCGTCGTCCGTCTAGTCAAAGGCGCTATAAAACACTATCGATCCAGTCAAAAACATTTTGCTAACAGATATGAATAACTAACCACCCGCAACGATCCTATCGCATAACCTAAAGAGGCACCTGAGCCTCCAATATACTTTTATATTGGAGACTCAGCTCGTAATAATAACTTATTGTGTTACTCGAACATTTATCACCATCGCTATTACGCTTTCGCCATTTGGATACCTACCAAAGCCTTCTATTGTTTGATATTATGTAAGTCTGTCTCCTGTGAATTCAATTCTATTAAGAACTTATGAATTTCTGTAACTGAAGTTGAATTCGTTATTTATAGCTATAGTTGTAATAAATATTAAGAAGAACTTTGATTGAGAAAGCCTGTGTCCGTGACGTTTCCTTTGTCTGACATATGACTCTGATTCTTATGTTATTTACTTATTCATGTATGTAAATTATTTAACTTCATTAGTATTATTGTTTTTCCATATATTTTATTTCAGCACCCAATTAAATAAATAATTTTGATTTGTTATTCCGGCAAGTTGCGCCAAGACTTCACGCCAACTTTGAATAATCCGTTCTACGTTCTACTTCGGGATTGGTTCACAAGTATATAGTCACTTAATGTAGCGAGCTATGCAGGGGGATCTCTTAAGGATTGAATCAGAAACGATGTTATCCTCAAAAGAACAAATTTACTTAATTTATTTATTTGGGCGATTATAACACTTGAAACTCTGCAACTGGATGCACTTAATATCGATTGGACATAGCTTGCAGTCAGCAAGTTTAAGTAGCAGTGGGCTCGTCACGTTTGTCGCAGAATCTATGGCCGTTGGAAAAGGCCAGTTTTGGAGTGGAGACCGCGGCATGACAAGCATAGGTAGTACGACTCCAGCCCGATGATCGACAACTTGGTCACTGGTGAGACTGCATGAGCATGCGAGGAACTGGCATAACTGGCAAAATAAGGCAGACCTATGTCAGCAGCAGACTGCAACAGTTAGGGAGAGTAAAATTTAGAAGAACTCAACACGGACTTACTAGTAACAAAAAATCATCATCATCATCATCATCATCATTACAACCTAGAAAGTCACTGCTGAACGAAGGCCTCCCTAATGATTTCCACGCGGACCGATCCCTTGCAGTTGCCATCCATCTGCCACCTGCACCTTAACCAGATCATCAGACCATCTGGTTGGGGGGTCGGCCTACGCTTCGTTTTCCGTTACGCGACGCCACTCGAGAACCTTTCCGCCCATCGGCATCGTTCTACGCACTATGTGCCCTGCCCACTCACTTCAATTGCTATCCTGTGGCTATGTCGGTCACTCTAGTTCTCCTACGGCTATCCGTGTTCCGGATCTTAGGAAACACCTAACATAGCCCTTTCCATAGCACGTTGATGCACTTTAAGCCTATTTAAGAGGCCCTTAGTAAGACCACGTTTCACTTCCGTATGTAATAACCGGCAACACACACTGGTCAAAGACTTTCGTCTTCAGACACGAGGTATTTTGGACAAAGATCTCCTTAATTCCCGAACGCTGCTCATCCTAATTGGATTCGACGCGAAACCTCTCTGCTCGAAGTTGGACCTACCCATTTGAACTACTTGTCCCAGGTACACATATTCGTCTACAACTTCGAGTTCAGAACTTCCAACTGATATTGGTATAGGCACAACATGGATATTAGACATGACTTTCGTCTTGTCCATGTTCATTTTAAGACCCACCTGTTGCGAAGCTCTGTTAAGGTTATTGAACATAGTACCTAAATCCTCCATGGATTCTGCCATGATACTATATCATCGGCAAATCGAAGAGATGAGTGATGTACTCGCCATTGACGTGATGCCAAGTCCTTTCCAATCGAGCAGCTTAAACATATCTTCCAATGCAGCTGTGAACAGTTTCGGAGATATAACGTCTCCCTGTCTCACTCCTCGGTGCAATTGGATAGGTTGTTAAGCTTTCATGTACTCGGACTGACATAGTGGCGCTCTCGTACAAACTTCTCAATACTTCGATATAGCGGTAATCGATATGGCACCGTTGGAGGGCTTGAAGCATAGCCCAAGTCTCGATCAAAATAAAACAAAATAAATATATTTAACAATATAACACTTTGTAGCAACATCAAAGCGAATCGCATTTAATCTACGAAAATACTAAACTAGGTACTTCAAGTTAATTGTTCTTTCGATATAGTTCAAGGGTTACTTAATGTCCTTTATAGATCCGGTTTTATTGAAGGCTCTACAATATTGCTCGTGTTATGATCCATTTTAATGTCCATGATAATAACATCTACGCCATAATTAGTCGTATTGAGCGTATAAATGTGCAGTTTCAGATAAAAATGTCGAGTGAACCAAAATTATAGAGATATTAAATTTAGTATGTGGCAACTGTAATCTTCGATATGAAGATAAGATTGACTTTTTTATTGTACATGTTGGATCAAATTTATCTTTTTTATGTTAATACTTTTACCAAAAAAGTACACTTTTAGTAGAAATGTGCAACCAAACAGTATTTAACGACCTACTGCTGAGCAAAGACAGAGTTACCACGTCAAGTTTAGTAGAACCTACCACTGAAGTTTAATCTAAGGCCCGTATTATAGAACGAGACTCGTGTTGTTTTTTACATAAATAGATTTAGAAAGGAATGACGCTATTTATAGTATATAGCGCTATCTCTTTCTAACTCTATTGAAAAAAATATCAACGCTTGAGTTTCGTTCTATAATACACGTATTACGTTCATATAGTACGGACAAAAATCTGTGTTTGATTCAGAATTCTATACTGAATTACGCAGCTTAGCTTGCTTCCGAAGGGGTATCACAGGTGACACTAGTTGATATTTTGCGGTCAACCAACTGATGACCGATCATGAGATGTTCCTTGACTTGCAAATAGGTGTTTGTATATTCTTTGTTTTTATACTATGGCACTCATTCACTGGTAGACTAAGTGCAACATTATAACTACTCAACAATATAATATGTAAAGGTACTTCCTTAGGGACTCTTGTGAAGCCTTAATAGATAATTTTGGTCATTTCCTCCTAAAGGGGACATAAATGAGGATAAGTTAAAGCTTCTTATTACTGACATTATGACTCCAATAAGTCACAGCTCGTGATTTACTATTCACGTTATAGTTAACCTATTTTAACTTGAAATTATTAGCCTACTTTCACAAAATATTTCAGAATAGAAATTTATTTTATTATAAGTTTTACTACATACATTTTAGAAGATAAAAAGTAGAATAATATATTAGGTATAAGCTCCATAGGCAAATACCTACGTTCAAAAATAAAGAAATTAATGCTTAACACTTATTTTATTTTTAAGTTACGTTTTATGAATGTAACAACCCTTGTATTCTGTCTATGATACAAGCTGAAACATAGTTATTGGCAGAACCGACAACGAATGTAACACTCGACCGCCAAAGAACACACAACAAGCCAATATTTACGAGAAACCAGACGCGTCTCCTAAGAGGCCGATATTAATGATCTCTCGATACCGAAACTCTGCCAACATGTATTCATTTACTCTATTCATGTTTTTCTCTTAACTCAAAGAGTGGAAAGTGGTCTGTAAATAACCCACTTTTATTGATGATCCATTTAGTGTCCTCCTCATGACAAACGAGCATCTTTCCTTTTAGAAGCGATCGATCACTCTAATGACGTTTCAGTACTGTTCTACCTATGATGGCGATGACTTGCCAAATAGACCCATCGATTCTTCGAAAGTCATTTTCCGCCTAAATTACTTTCGAACATTGGCCTAATTATTAACATAGTGTTCAAAATACCGGAATAATTTTATATGTAATATTTACACCAAAACCACTTTGAATATAAATATTAAGCATCAAATAATGATCCAATTTTCCACAAAATAAACAAGCTCCTCGTTAAAAATACAATAACGCGTAACCTTCTCACAATTTTCTCCCATCATTTCTTTTATCGAGATAAAAAACTTACGGAGAAAGTTCTTTGATAAAAAAATATATGAAAACAATGCGATCAGTCAAAGTAGGATTAGGAGAAATGACAAGCGGACGAGATTTATTTACGGATTACGCTTTCTATGAGGAAACTGAAAGTTCTCGCCGTTATGAAGATGAAAAGAAATATCAAGTGGCAGCTTTTAGGTTATACATTTTTTAATATCACTTAGTACGGATTTACCAATGCTCTCACTCCTTGTTGGTTTCACAATAATTCCAACATTACTCATTATTGTGTCAGTACTTAGTGACAAGCAAATAAAGCCTGTAATAAGTTAGAAAGTTACTATTATTAAAAACTTATTAGTAATGACAATAATAATTAAAAGATGTTTCGCCCCATTGAAAAACTGACTGATTAAACCACAAATCAAATATACTTTGAGCTCAAAAGGCTGACCTTGATTTTATGTTAAAACGATTTTTTTCAAACAGACAAATGATCCATTATGATGGTAAATGAAGAAAATTGAAGTATTATTCAAAGTGTGCGAATTTATTTTAGTCAGGTTAAGAAATTATATAATGCAAGCAAATACATTGGTGAACTATAAGTATAGCAATACGACATCATCTTTTTAAAGCGTTTTCGGTATTTGGTAAAATATACGTCACCTACTTTAAAACCGGTTGAGGATGATTATTTTATATCAAAATTTATTTAATTTTATATTTTAATGAAATGATATATGTCTTTAATAATAAAATATAAATATAATCATGCATTGTATTTTAAAATATAAACGTCATCATAAAGACATATTTTCATAGCGGTTTATTTTGCTTTAAGTTTGTGATGCTCTCTAATGTTTTTTTATTCGTGTTTTCCTATTAGAATTCCTTACTAAGCTAAACCACTTGATTTTTATCATTTGTTATTTATACTTAACATGGCTATTACATAACTTTTGCTTGTCATGTTAATATTATCCTATCATATCAAAACGTCTTTATTATGAATTTCCCCAAGCGTAATATGTCGTTCATACAATCTATAACCTAAAATAATGTGATTGGGAAGAACATAACCAGATAAGGTAATCCAGAAAACAGATATTGTATTATGATTTACGCGTGCGAAAGCCATTCGGACCGAAAGTGTTGGTGCCTAACCTAATAATAAAATATTTTGTCGCAAAGTGGGAACAAAAACAGAAGTTATCTCACCTTCGTCCTTTTGTTCGCGTTACAACAGACTTCCCTCTGAGGCTGTGTATTACACGAAGAACTCCAGTGGGCTATAATAAAATCCCGTAAAACAAATGTAAAACGAGAGCCAAGTTCTCTTGGATAATTTATATTTTCAAAACAAATAGGAAAATAGCTTTATTCATTATTGAGAGTACAATTGTGAAGGCACTATTTCAATATTATTATACTTGTAATCTCATTATTTTAGGTATTTAACTACGGAATATGGTTCATTTTATTACTTGTTACCTATTCAAATGTACGAAGTGGATTTAATAGAAAATGTATTACTTAAATAAAACAAAACTTATTGAAACAACAAATATTTTTAGGTATTTATGAGAAACGGTTAGTTGGTGTCGGCCTAAAAAAAGAAACACCAAAGACTCCTAACCTAACAACAGTAGCATTTTTCTATTACGTTTTGTAAACTAGATGGGTATTTACAATTACCATTCTAAGATCTATAAGTATTTTTTTTACGTGCCACTCGAATTATTGCTTGAAATAAAATATATTTGTTCGGCTATCCGATGTACTTACCATTTATTTATTTAATTAGCTCGACCGTTAACCATACGCAGTAAGTAGCCTGAGCTTAGCCATAATTTTAAATTGTTATTTATGAATTGACAAGTAACTAAATAAAGAACTCGACAAAGCGCTGCCAAAGTCATCAAATAAACTATATAGTTCTACTATATCCATCTGCATGTCCAAAATTTAATGTTCCAATAGTGTTTCACTCTATTTAATCCAATAGTGTTTCAGCAAAACTGTGAACGGTCTTTAACAGTTTTGCTGAAACACTATTGGAAGTGTGTAGTTGCGATATAACATTAGTGTACATGATTTCCATGCCGACGAAGTATGAAAAGGTTGATTGGAAAAAGTAAGAGACGTCATCTAATAAATATAAACTTACACTGGCTGAAACTTCGTAATAATTCATAAGTGGTTCGCGTTACGCGTCTCTGATTGACGCAGCGCAATACATATTTATGGACTTCACTTTGTCAACGCTTGGGCGACGTCGGCGCGTACTTGATAACTTCTTGAAAGCTTAATTTGCAAACGTTTGCTAATGGATCTGTTTGTTTTTTTACCAACTTGTAAACTGCTGTTTATTTATATTGTGAAATTCAAATAAAAACCTATGATTTTACTTTTTTTAATGTGGTATACAAAAAATGTTTCGAGGGGCACGGTAGTGGCCCCGTCAGTAGAATAAGATCAAATCTTTGAACCGTAGGTATTCTGTAAACTATTCCCACAAAGTAGGAAATTATGTCATAAATCTCTCATTTTTCTAATCGAATTTTAACTAGATTCGTTATTTTGAAATTGTTATAGGTTCTTGAATCTTCGTTAGATTCCAACGAATTATAAAGCAGAATATTATTTTCAACTTGAGATATAAATACACCTTTAAATGGAAAATTAAAACATCTGCACCTTTAATTACGACTTATAAGCAGTAAGTTACGTTATTACACAATTATTGTAAAAAAAATGATAATTTAACCCTAGCGAACAATGTTACACTACAACTTACGAATGTGTCAGCACTATAATATAAATCATTTAGTAATGCATATGGGCCACAGATACATATTCTTCAATAACTGAACGCAAAACTAACTCCGTAAATGAAAAATATTCCTCATGTCATATCCCAACGGTACTAAAAAAGGCAACACGCTAAGCATAACTAAAATAATTCAATTATGTGTTATCCATATTGTTAATAAATCACCACGTTTGTTATTAACTAAATTATATTGACGTCACATCCTTTGATCTAATTTTGCTCAAATAGGAAGTTCCGCACCCGTTCCACTTAATTTAACAGCCTAATAATGTGATAGTTGATATATAATCCGCTGACTCGATTCATATGGAAATAGCGATTAGGGCAAACATGAAATAAAATCGATACTTCACAATCGTTTTTTATAATGTTTTCTACTGATTTTTTTTATTTACCTTTTCGAGCAGACAAACTATCTAGTGTTTCACCTATAATACATCATATGCTAATACATGACAAAGAGATGATGATACTGCCTTTCTTACTCCTCAGTCCGGAACACAATTATAATAAAAACCTTTTTGCTGTGACGGGAGAAATACTTGAGATCGAAATACCATTTTAATTAATCCTGCACTTCAAATTAATTTAACTTCAATCTCACCTTAATTTCCAAGCTATACACAGTTAGGCTGTAGAAACTGTGCTCCGGGTTGTAGTGTGCGATATTCAGAGAAATTAATGGGTGTCGTGATCACGTAATAACATCCTGCTTATGATACTTACTTATAATAACTGCGTACGTGGTCTAGTGGGCACAGCGTTCGGCTGCGTGATTCAGAGGACGTCGGTTTGAATCTCGAGGGAAAAAGTCATTTTTTTAGATTTTTTCCATGGTGGTATATAGACTTTAGTCGTCCACGCGAGCCCAGCGCGGGTTGGCCGACTTCTCGCACAATCTTTGCATTTCTCCGCAGGCGTGCGCAGGTTTCCTCGCAATATTTTCCTTCACCGTAAGAGCTTCGGATAACGTACATATAATCAAAAATTTTGAAAACACATTGGTACGTGGCGTGTTTTGGACCTGCACCCTCCAGATACTGAATCACCTTATTGTCCGAAAAGAAAGGTAATTCTGGGTTTCGAGAGGGCACAGTTAAACCCACCAATCCGCATTGGGAAAGCGTGATGGGTTGCGGCCCAATCTCCCCATGGCCATACTGTGTGAGAAGGACTGTGCTCTGCAGGAATCCGTTATAGGCTGATGACTTATGATAAAACCACTGGTGAACTATGTAATAGAAGACAAAAGTCCCTAATTTGAAGGCTGCATACGTAATAGCTTGATCATTTTTAAAACAAGAAAATATCGTAATCGCAATATCTTATCGTAAAAGAGTACACAGGGAATAAAATGTATTGGACGTAGGTATTACAGATCCCATTAAATCGACAACCGTGGATAACAAGCGACATTTCAATTTTATTAATAGTAAAAAAAAATGGATTTCATTAAAATGTAAACAACAATTTTATATTCGACATCTTATTTTCACATAAAATTATAATGAACTTTTGTAAACAAATACACGTAACTTAATAAAAGCAATATGAAGATAATTGTCTTCTCGTCCATTGAATAATCTTGAACTAGTCACAATCACATTTATTAATTCTGATAATTTGCAATTCGAATGCGGAGTTTATTCAAAAACGTTGGGAGCGAATACATTATAACAAGTCTCAAGGCACAACCACTTAGTTACTGTTCCCTGTTAAAACTGGATGCTTACCATAAACCTCCGATCAGGAATTCCTAGGGAACTCGGAAATTTATAAGGCTAGAGCGGATCGAACATATTACTACTTTATTCTGAGGTAGCAGCATCAGCGTTCTTCGTTCTCCATAAGGAAATCCAGCTTGCATTTTATACGGGAATAGTAACAGCACCTGATCATAATTTTAAATCGCCTCGCTTTCACGTCTCATTTTTCTCATATAAAAAGGAATAGACAATATGTTTTTTGTGCAAATGTGGATTTTATTGAAGCTGGGATTTGGGTTGGAAATTGATGACTTGGCTAATAGTAACAGGTAAATCGACTTGGAAATTGTGAGCATAACTTCCTTACTGCTTTTTTTAGAATAAATGTAGAGAGAATTTACTTGACTATAGAACGTTATTTGAAAATAGTTTTTTTAATAGACTACATGACATCATTAAAGACACTCACAGAGCTCAATGTAACTTCTTTTCGTTATTTGTATTTTTAGATTCAGTACATTTTCATAGACAACAGGAAATCTTGCGAGATTTTTAAATATTTCAAACTGATTTAAAAGTAAAATTAAAACTAATAATTAGATTAAGAAAAAATATCTGTAAATGAAAAAACATTATCAAGAGGTTCGTGTCACCGTGCCTATTTTACATCTCAGAATATCGTAATTTTTTTAACTTAATTATATTTGAGCATACTCTCCTTAACCTTAATAAGTGTTTAGTGTATTTTACGAATTAAATAGCAATTATGTGTGTGGTGGGGTCTACTTTACGTGTCGTGTACTCCATTAAACTAAATAGAATCCAGCTTAACTAAAAATATCTTTTATAATTTTTTTTACAATCTTTGATATTTGTTTCCTAATTATTTTTTCGATCTCTCTTTTATGTATTTCAATTGAAGTATTATCTTAATTACAAAACAGCAATAAAGATTCAACAGGAAACTTATTTGTCAGTGACAATAAGGTTGGAGGGTGACAAAACAACCAAATAAAGTCACGGATTCGTCGATTGAATATTTCCCGAAACACTCAGAAATAGAATTGCGAAAATACAAACGCATTTTGGTACGGCATAATAAGGGTAGGCATAAATAGAAACGGCTCTGTTGAGACTTATGACTTAGGCTTCCTGTTGAATAAACAGTTAGATAATAATGCTGTGCATTTTGACTTGATTTGCGGTTGGATATGAGTATAAATTGTATTTTCCTTTTCAATTAGTATGTGCTGCATTTATATATGGAATAAAGAAATAAACTAAATTTTTAATAACATGATATTTATCATAGGAACTTCTCCTTGTTACTAAAAATTACCTAAATGTATGTAGAAAATGTAATTATATAATAATACTTAAATTAATATTATGTTTAAGCTAGAACATTTTATATTGTAGTAAATCATAAAATATAACTTTTATCATTAGAATAAAATTGCACAAACTTTAAGAAATAAAAATGTAAATTTATTTAAAAAAATATTTTTTAGATTTATACTGGAAATAAAGTCACGTAAATAGTTTAATTACGATAAGGTTATGAACTATGCCCTTTGATATAAACAAGCCCAAGGCTCGGGAAGGTAAGCCCATTTGATACGGATCACAATAAAGCTGAGAAGGTACAAAGTGAGCCAATTGAATAACTCTCTTTTTGGGCGCTTCCCAGTCTTTATACATTCGAATTTAGCGTAATGCAATTTAGCTTGATTTCTGACCAGCCTAATGGAAAAATTCACTTCATTATTTCGCATTTGTTCCCCTTTCATTTCGTTTCGGTGTAACTCGATACAATTTTTACGCTGTAGTATTTGTTTGAATCCAATAAGTGGATATCTCGCTGATGAATCTGTACCCTAAAATATATTTGTGTTTTTGTGGAATATTTTATTCTACATAACTTACTTAAGAGACCTTACTTTATTTCACAATTTAATGTGTGTATATCCAAGCCGTGTTTGGCTACGGCGACTCCTAAATGTATATACCGGGTCGTTGTTGGGATAGGCTCTAATGTGACTAGCAAAACCGAACTTCGAGGGCTTCGGTCGAGTCTTTCGTATTTGGCGTTTTATGTCAAGATCTTCTAGACGCTTATTTTCGTAAAGATCCACGTTTTTGTGAACAGTCAAACGCCAATCCGGTCTAAGACGAGCTCGCTCCTCCCAACTATCAGGTGGAATACCACAAGCCAAAAGGATGCGCTTGAGCACGTCTTTGTAACGCAGATATTGCCCGCTCTGCCTTCGCTTTCCGCTCTAGCGGAACTTTCTGAAGTTCGGCATAGAAAACTGCTTTTGGCAATCTGCTGTCCTCTACAATTTAATAATTAATGGTGGAAAAAATATATTTAAAAAATGAGTTAAAGCCAGTATATCCGGATTTTAAAATCTTTTTTGTTGCTTATTTATTTCATTTTTTATGAAAATAACTAAACATTGTGAAAAACTTCATGATTAGCCGTTAATGTTATGACGCAGGGCTAAAAACTTTCCGCAGGAGTGACATTCGGGCCATTGGGGGTGTTAACAATTACAATACCTACTATTATTGTAGCCAGCTCTGATGGTGGAAAATGCACTTAGATCATCTTAATTTTTCAGACAATAGAAGAGGACATGAAAAGGCAGTAAACCTGATGGCATAACCTTCCTTAACCTATGTGTTCTTACAAAAGAGGGAAAAAAATATAAAGATAACTAGGAGAGAGAAAAAAATATTAAGATAACTAGACACTCCGTTTGAGCCCATCTATTTGCTCTGAAGCATCTAGATGGGCCCACACGTAAATCCCAATTGTTATAGCGCAAAAATATCAACCCGTGAAATAAGACTGTTTTTCACTTATATGTTTCGGGATGAGGGCACTGTAGCTAGTAAAATTACTGAGTATAGGAAACCTAGCATCTGTCGTCTCGGGTGATGGGCGCAGAGCAGAAAGTAAAAACTACATACTTTTACTAATTTCCTTCAACACTACCTCGGTCATGGTCAGGTGTATCACTTGCCACCCGGTAAACGAGCTGATCGTTCCGTTCACTTATAACATAAAAAAACTTTTTATGTTATAAGTGAACGGAACGATTGTTTGAAGTTGATTGTTACATTGGAGGCTAATCACCCATATATTTAAAAAAGACGTTTCTAAAAAACATACATCTTTACAGGTGGCGTGGATCCGGGCAGATGATCAGACGATCCTCACTCTGCACACTCGTCTGGTCACACACAGCTCTAGATATGCGGTCACCAACGACTCGCCGAGGTCCTGGCAACTGCACATACGCCCTCTAAAGGTGGAAGACCGGGGCTGTTATATGTGCCAAATAAATACCAGTACAATGAAGAAGCAGATAGGATGTGTAGATGTATTGGGTAAGTGAAAGGATTAAACTAGCAGCACACCCATGGACTAGGTTGTGACCCATGAAGTTTCCGTTCCCGAAAAATTCGGGTACGATATTATATCATTAAAGGGTTATTCTGATATGTTAGTCGTTGTTAAATTTTATCAAAATCCATTCAACCGTTTAGTCGTAAGAAGTAAATACTTAAATATAGTTAGCGGCATAGCCTAACCCTTGGCCTTGTAGTTGTCTATGAGTGGCAGTTTCCGTTTTGCATCAGATAAGCCGCTTGCTCGTCTGCCTACACTAGCAATAAAAAACCTTATACAATTACAAACGATCGCCTGCCTGTAATAGTGTAATAATAAAATTTTTAAACGAAGAATCCGAGCAATTGGAATAAAATAAAATATATTAAGACTCGATCGCAATTGACGATCACCCTAATGTTTTACCTATTCTGTGCGGGTAAATGACCAGAAAATAATATGTCGAGCTTAGATAAACAATTGGCTAACATGACGAGTCTAACGTACTAATAATGTTCTGTGAGTGACTTCGGAAAACGCGTCAAGTCGATGGCCCAGATAATTATTATAGGTAAGTTATTGTGGCTTTCAACGGTAGTGTTGTAACTTGTTTTTATTTATAATGATATTAACGTAGTTAAAAAGATGGGTAACGGTGAAAAATGTATATTAACATGTAACTTTCTTTATGGACACAAGTATTTTATAGCATCATCATTGTCTCTGTAATAGCAATGCCAAGATAGATATCATCTATTTAAGGTATTCTGGAGCTTAAACCGTCGTGTAAAAAATTGTATACATGGAAATTCTTTTTCTATAATATGCTTAATTTTCGATCAGAAATCGTCACATTCACTAGTAGACTTTGAGGATACTTAAATGATGAAGGATAGGTAAAGCTATTTCAGTAGTTCGGTGATATTAACCCGAGAATAGTGACGTAAATATTCAAAGAGTGTGCCCCTGAAATTTAACCGTAAGCAAATAACAGCTAGTTAAAATAGTCTCTTTATTTCTACGAAGCGTATTTTGTTTCCTTCGCCTCTTATTTCTTTAGGACTTCGGGCTGCAGGTAAGGCTTCGTTTACCGCTCGGCTAAGCTTTCTTATTTAAATTTATCGTATTCGCTGTGTATTAAATTTGCCGATGATTTTCCAAAGATGTTTTCTTATGATTTTGTATTCAAGCAGTCAGGTGTTCTGCGTTCGCTTTTATTAGTCACAGTCATGTAAGTCATGGTCTTTGTGTTTATCTTTTTGCTAACAAATGTCCCTTGATATGAAAAGTAAGCAAACGATATTCATGAGATATCATGTATTGGAATCTTAAGGTAGCTTTAATATATTTTTGATAAAAAACCTAGAACAATATTATCAACACAAATATAAGCTAGGGTTTTTTAACTGTGTTAAAATATGAATTTCCATCTATGAAATCCCAAACTACGAGTATAAGGCAGATTTTACATAAAATCAGTCATTACCGCCGGACTTTTTTTTATTAAAACTTTAAGCAAAATACTATTTTTAAAATCATGAGTACCTAATCCTTATGATATCATTGAATTGAAGAACGTTACGTCGCACCCAATCAATTATCGTAGTTTGGCGTAAGCGTTGGGCCGCATTTGGCTACAAAATTATCTGATTGAACTATTTCTAGCTGTTTCTTGGCATGCCGCCTAAAAATTACCGCAAATAATGGCCATAACGTAGTCATATGTGCATATGTTCATGCTTAATTGTTGCGACATAAGAGCTTCATGAGTCTGAGCTATTATTTCTTTGTGTGAATAATGAAACAGAGAAATGTATGTATAATAGTGACACACTTAATTTCTTTTTTGGGTCCTTGGTTGGTGGTCATTGGTGGAATCGTGAATGGCAAGGCTTAACTGGGTCTTGTAAGTCCTGTTGCACTTATTACAACGAAAAGCTAGTGTTTTTAGTGCTATAATCATAAAAATGTGAGGGCTTAGACCGAGTTTTTCAGTTACGAGGTTACCTAAACTTGTATTTACGTACTTGTATTTTTTATATTGCACTTTATTTGTGGAATAGGTAAAAAACGGCTCACCAAGTGGAATGAGGCACCGTGTTCACAAATATTTACAAGATCTGAGCCCTATAAATGAGTTGGCCGTCCTTCAAATTTCTAGTTCGTGTTGCGGGGCTGTCAGAGCCTTGTTCGTTTCAAGCATACAAAGGTTTCTAGGTGCCTGAAATGTACTGCTTACAGAAATTGTTTTAGTTAAATAATCCAAGGTTACAGTTTAGTTAACGTTTCCTTAAACATGTTTTTTCATAAAACCAAAATATGTCCTGCATTTATTGCTATCATTATGAATCAGAAAGTTTAATATTTCATATATTTCTTTTAATATTTCACCGTCTAAACCGTCCACCGTTTGCTATCACAATGGTATCTTATTTCTTACCCGCTGGGTGACGTAACTGGAGCAACATGAAGTCAAAAGGGGCTCACAAAAATTAATAGAGACTCAAGTGTACCGGGCTGTTGTTTAATAAATAAGCAGATTCCTATGGGTATACGAAACTGATCTCAGATGGGCACGTAAATGTTAATAGGCGTACGCTCGCTTGTAGTTTGTTGTTTATATCGTTGGCCGCTCCGTTTGGCCTAGTGATTTACGAGTGGCACATTTTGTTCGTGAGCACTGAACTGGCCGTATCCCTAGTTTATAGATAAGCTAGCTTTTCAAACGTTTTTCAACGGTATCTATGCAAAGCGAAACTGTATCTGAGTGTATGGATGTGGGAAAGTTTGTACTGTTAGATATGACAATGTGAGGTGAGATTGATACTAAGATGAGTCATGTTTTTTATGAAAATATTTTGAAAAGATATTTCCTCAGGCGCTACGTGCCAATGTATAATTAATTAAATACTCATTGGTGATACCTTGTAAAGTAAAGTACCATGTTAAGTCAGTGTATAGTAATTTTACTGCGTATCTCATTTTTTACCTCGGAACAAAGCTTTGTTTTTCACTTTTATGCGAGAAATATGCGAGAATAAGATTCTGTTCATACGCCCTTTTGTACGATCTTTACCAATGTGTTATGAGTTATGTAAACTACGAATTTATCCAGTAAGCTTTGTAGGAATGTCCAGTAAACAACTCAAGCTACTAAGCCAGTCTCACCTGCGCACAATGCATCCTGTTGAATAGCAAACCAGACTGAAAAATTTCACGTCGTATTGGATCCCATTCCAGCTAGGGTCGATGACTCATTGGTGTGAACTATTGCCTTCCAATCTGTAGGGTGCAGATTTAATTACTGCCACGTATCAATGTTATTTCGAATTATCGAAATTATGTGTACGTTTATCCGGCGCTCTTAAGGTGAAGGTAAACATTGTGAGGAAACCTGCGCACGCCAAACAGGAAATTCAAAGGTTGTGCGTGAAGTCGGTCAATCCACACTGGGCCCATTTGAACGGCCTATACACCCTTTATGGGTACGCTCGTGCCCCTCGGTGTATAATGAGCTGACGATGATGATTGGAGCCCACTGAATTGGAAAAACCTACAACAAAGACACTGCTTGGGAGTGGCCTTGAAGTGTTATTTTCATTTTATATTTATGAAGTAAAAGGGATAACTAATAATTGTGCTAACGATATATGGATGGACAGTGCCAAAGTGAATATTTTTATGCTAATGAAATACTCTAGGAATTCCAATATGAGAGTTTCATAATATCATCCATTACGTACAATTTTAAGTCGCAAAATTTATTAATGTGTGATTCAAGTATATAATTTTAGTTGAATCTAAAACAAAGGGTGATTATATTGATAATGAAGGCGGATCCACCATATGGACTAATTTTCTTAACAAGTTAACGACAGTCTTTTTTATTTATACTACTATTTTTGTAGACACGAAGGCCTTTAAATATCGGAATTAAAAACATTCATATGAATAATTTTGAATATTTAAATTTTTGCTGTTACTGAAAATACGTAATATTGTTATAACCTCGTTAAATTTATCAGTTGACGCTGATTGCTGTTGTAAAATGTCCATGTTTCTCGCAACGACTATTATTGTAAAGTTGTTATTGTTCGCAATCTGGATGATAATTTTAACGATTCATGTAAATAATGGGATTCAGAACGAAATTAACTACGAGAACGTAGGAAGTATTAACGATATGTCAATCAATGAGATGAGAAACTTAATAAGCTCTATTAATAATTGAAACATTCGGATTGCGGGCTAATTTGAATACGAGGTATCGTGTAAAATATCACCTTTATAACGAAAGTAATAAGAATTTATGGAACATCATACGCCATTCTGTTTTAAAAATGTAATTAATTTATACGCAACAAATATTTATTAAAGATTTGTATCGTGAGATTTATGTATACAATTCAATGAACAGGGAAAAACACGAGTAAAGTAGGTTTGTTCCAGATGTAATTTATATTCGTATGAGGAAGTTATATAGGTTCCATAAATTACCTTTGCGGAGCCGTGTTCCATTAAAAATTTAAGTCCAACTCTACGATACAAGTAAAGATTAATATCTTTACTTATATCATAGAGTAAGTATAAAAATCTTGTTAAAAATTTGAGAAACAGATCCCTTTGAAATGACTTAGTGAAATACTAATTACATTTTTAATTCATATCAACAGATGTTACATGTTGTCTATTTGAAATATTTTTAAACATTTCGAATTCTATCGATTTCGTTATCACTACTTTACAATGAAATGGCTGGCCGGATAAGTCTGATACGGCTAGACATTTAAAGAAAATAGGTCTTGATGGCGTATCCGCTACATCATACGCCAAGCATCTATTCTAATAGACAGCCATCGGATGGGTAACCGAATTATAGAGTCCCTCCGTGGGATCCATTATAAGTCATAATTCGTGGGCGAGCATGGTGGATTAGACACAGAAATAAAATAGAACGTAAACGCTGGGTAATTGACTTTATTTCTTTGATTGTATTTTCACATAATATTATATAGAACATATAACATTTATTAAAACCAGGAGTAGGGTAGTCCAATTCTTTTATATACAGTCATAAATATTTAAAGCTGTTTATTTTTAGCACTATTTTTAGTCCTCGTTGCATGCCGTGGCAACCTATCAGTAAGGTGAAACTATGCTTTATTTATTTTATTCAATGAAGTGTATTATGACCACTTATAATTGTAAAATTATGTTGCAAATATACGTAACTGGTGCTGACGTATACGGTGATGTATTTTTATCAGATTAAACACCTTATTTAATCAATATAAATGGATACAGTGTAACTTTTTACTGAAAGCTCAGAATCTTATGGCAGAATTTTGTTCCAGTTCCTCCGAACATAGTAGACGAGGGTACAAGTGGAGATATAGTATCGAGGGAGGGACAAGACGTGAGTTTGTCGTGCAAGGCGGCGGGACGGCCACTCCCACGCATCCTGTGGAGAAGAGAGGATGGTACCAATATACAACTCCGCAATGAAGTCGGAGAACTACGTAAAGGTAATTAATAAATAAAATAAATATCCACAGACATTCACACAGCACCATCTAGTCCCGAGTTAAGCGTGAAGCATGTATTATGGGTACTAAACAACGGATATACATACTTACATACATTTTTTTGTAGATACATACATATTATACATAGAAAACACCCAGACCATTACAAACAGATATGTCCATACACACATGTTTGTACTTCCCGGAATCGAACTCGGAGTTGCAGTCGATGTCTCAGCTGCAACACCAAACGGGTCGTCTTATATCGTAGATTAGCAGGTGTTTTCTTCTGGTTCACACCGTAGATGAATGAAAGAATGAAACGCTCTCGTTTTACAATCTTGGTGTCTTCTAGGCTAGAGTGAATAGGCATTTACTGTAGTCAGCCTCGTCATCGCTTATCATCAAGCTAAGCGTTAACCCAGTTTTATTTTTAAAAAAATATCATGGACTAAAAAGTAACACAATATATAAATCCGTATTATCTTCAAGGTTTGCCGTAGTTGGTCTTTGTGAATTATTCTGGGAGCACAATAAGCTACTTAATTTAATTAGGGAGGGTATTGCACCGTTATAATGGTGTAAGTGTAGTGTGAAGTCAGTAATTGATATGTTTTCCGTTATATTGGTTCAACACTAGATCTATGAGAGCTTAATATTAGTTCTTAGTTGTCGACTTTATAAAACCATTTTTCATAAGCTGCAATGGCTGCAGGCGAATGGCGTATGAAAAGATGGAATTTAATATTTATGAAACACTTATATAAGAGCAGGTTCAGCATGAAATTTTTATTTATTTCGTATAAGCATAATTTTGTTTGACTTTAATGATTGATGATAATTCTTTAATAATAAAAAAATAATAACGTTCAATCATTTCCAAACTTTAAAGATCCAATCAACAAAATGTTTCATCATCATCATCTTTTAATGAGATTATTTTGAGTTCCAGGTAAATTAAGTTACTATATTGACTTCTAGTTCCCTTTTAAATATTTCTTATGTTTGTTTAAATATTTAATATGTAGTATATATTTTACTTTTAGTCTTTGAAACTTTATTCAAAATTATCACATTTGAAATGTTACCAAATGGGTAGGATGAAATACAATTTAAAACTCTCTTAGTCACCAAAAGACTGAGCATTTTATCCACGTACAATTTCTAGAAATCTCCACGAAAACATTCCGAAAATTAATCACAGTTAAAAGACATGAAAGTAATAGCCACCAGGACAAAGAATCCCTAACGTAGTACCGTAAATTGTAACTGTCAGAAGCATTTATAAAAACTTCCGTGGTCCCCTAATTTCATCCGTTACTCCACGGAAAACAATTATTTTATGAATATTCATGTGAGGCGACTTCTACTAAGCATTGTTGGGTTAAATTATACTGAACCGAATTATGATATATTCGATAGGATTACTCGGGGTTATAACTGCAGACCTTTTTATGTGCGAATATCCGCCATGTGGTTTTTGCATAATGTTTTGATATGGGTATAGGAATAGGGTGAAGCGGAACATTAATGTAAACAAAGGTGGAGAATTTCATACAGCATTCAGGTTTCCTTTGGAAAAACACCTTCATATGAATGAACAATAATCAGTCCCTTCCAAAACATCTTTTGGAAGGGAAACCTTGTCTAAAATACACGTAGTTTTAGGACATCATATGTCCCAATTCCAGAACTTTCCACATCAATGTTTGTTATTTTATTTTTAAAATAAATTTCAAATATTTTTGCATTTGTTTTACATACGTGTACATAAAATAAAGTTATTTTCGTTAGTACAACCTTTATTAAGGACATATTTGTCATAATGGACTTGTTATAGCCCGGAAGGAGAGCTTGAAAACTAACACCAGGTGTATCGCATAAAGAAACCTTTTAAATTGCACACTGCTTTGTATGCATACGTACACGCTGTTTTTAGTTTTACATTTAGAATGTAAATTTTTGCAAAAGTTTATAAATTATAAATAATTTACTATAAAAAAATACGATTTCTAATAATAATGGAGTATGTGGAGTTTGGAACACTAAAGATGAACGTGACGTCAGCGCAAAATGAAGGCTTAATCCTCATTGATTTACTAATCAGTGGAGCTTATGATACCTTTTCCTCAAAGTAATCCTTATTAACTGATCGGTGATTATACAAATCCGAAAATTTGTGTTAACAAAAAACAAACATCGAGTTATAATATTCCAAAACATAATAATAGCATACTTATAAATCATGTGTAAGTTACTTATTCATGTTTAGTTTTTTTAATAGATAAATAAACTTAAATTCTAAGGGAAAATGTATCCCTAATAATCATAGTGGTCTGTGGTGTTGAATCTCACGTTGAACTGCATGGTGACCGCAGAAGTTATTTGTGCTATTTTATTTACCCAGTTAGGATATTAAGAATTAATTTATTCCTATCTGAAAAGAAGATAATTTTATGCATTAGAGTCTCTGTAGGGAAACCTTTCAAAAGTAGCTTGCAATTCATTTTCTATATGGGCCTGATTCTCTCCTTGAAACCTTATTTACCCTAGGGCATCTTTTCAGATGCCCTAGGTCAATAAATTTTTTTTTTATTCAATGGGATCGCAAACGATTAATAATATAGTCTTCAAAAATAGTCATTCCTTCGAATGCGTTGTCACCTTTAAAAATTGGCCAAATGCGAGTCGGACTCGCTTTATTTTCTCCCACAAAATGGGGAGACCTATGTCCCAAAATGGACTGCGATAGGTTGAAGTGAGAGAGGGTGACATGACCAATCTATAATGATTCTGGTTTTGCCATTTTGTTACGGAACCTTAAGAAAGAGAGGGAAAGGGAAATATGGGGAAACGAAATAGGAAAATTTGTCTTCCAAATTAACCACTTAACAAACTATAATGCACGCGTTGTTTCAAGACAATTTTTTGCTAAGTGGTATCCGTCCTGTTGAGTCGGCACATAGGTGCTGAAGCTTAACGAATTTAGACTCAGGAAATAGTAAAATAAATGTAAATTCACTAATACCTTTGTTCACAGTGGATATGTACATGGGGCCTAACTTAAATTTGACAAAAGTGGAACGGCGACAGATGGGCGCATACCTCTGCATTGCATCCAATGACGTCCCACCTTCAGTCAGCAAGAGGATCATGCTTAGTGTTAATTGTAAGTTTTTGAAACTAAAATATCGCTTACTGATGTTATTACAAAATTGGAATTATCGTAGCGAGAAATACATTTTAATTTAAAAAATACATATTACAGTATCACGGACGTATAAAAAAATTGATGAACTATCTTTGATTCATAAATCTATGTTCTTGAAAGACAATTTTTTTTTGTATAATACCTAATTTTAGTGTGTAAACTAAAAATATGTAATCGAATTGTTTATTTTCCAAGGATTCGTTATTTCTAGATTTTCCTTTTGTTTACTGCGGTTTTGCACCATTTCACAATACAAGCCATGGTCTTCTTAAGATTTTTTCCTTTTATAATCTATGGCTCTGTTGACAGATGCACGCCAAATGTCTTAATATATTGTGTTTTTCCATACAAAAATGGCCGCGTTTTGACACACTTTTGTGATAAGCAAGACACTGTCCGTATTTATATCTATACGTCTATGTACAGTATGTTGTTTTATTAATTTTAATTAAAAAAATTGTCTGCCAGGTCTAGTAATCTGATGGTTCTGTTTAGATTGTTGCTTGATCCCCGCATCATTGGAATGTCACGAAGAGGGGTCACGAAGGCGGTTACTCAATAAATTTATGGCATAAGTGTCGACTTCGCTTCCTTTAAGAAGGAACCTTAATTTTTTGTGTTTTCTTTACATGATAAATGAACATGGGATAAAATAAGGTTAAACTTTGTATTGGTGAACTCTTGACTTATTAAGCTGCTGACATTCTGAAGTGTTGAGGTTTTTAATGTTACACGAAGAGACCACATAATAAAAAGTGACTTCGTTCGTTTTTTTAATCAGGCTATATCACCTGATAGTTGGACAAGATTATTCCAGTGAAAAATGATTCTGTGCTTTTTATGTCTTTAGTCTCGTTAGTATGTTTAGAAACTTTTACAACAAGCAGGATCGGTCTAATTATTCATTAATCTAATAACTCACTTGAACATTTTTTCATAATATGTATTCTTCTATTATCTCGAAAAATATTACCTTATTATTACAAAAATATAATTGTAATACTTAACATCAACATTGAAAATTCAAATACAACTTTTAAAAAATATTCCATGAATTCTTGGATGCCAAATTATTTGTTTAAAATTAAATTGTTTTATTTTGTAACTAAATTATTCTGACACATTCTTAATTGAAGCAGCATTTATTTCACGTTTTGTCTGATATTTTACGAATTCCAATTATTTTTTTTCATAAAAAATATATCATGCGCCCATGATTGTACTGCATTAAAAATATTTATTTTAGTTTCATTTTATTTTGTAGACTGCCTCGTGTGGGCAAAATACGCAAGGTTTGGATTTCGCGTAGTTACGCATTACGTACTTATCTCAGGCTTGGAGGTTCTAATCATATGGAAAGCGTCATGTCACTACGCGATTTTCGCCAGTTTTGCTAAGACATTAACATGGACAACACGCTTTTAGCCTTTTTTTGACATTAAAATATAGAGGTTTCGTATATGTCATGCCAAACCGATATGCGTCGATGGCATCCTTCTCGAAGTGTGCAAGAATACGTTTACTTGGGCAAACCATCAACTTGGCCGTCACAATTTCGAGAGGGAAGCTAGTAGGAGGATTCAGTTGGGCTGGGCGGCATTCGGCAAGTTACGTCAGGTCTTCACGTCGACAATTCCGCAATGCTTAAAGACAAAAGTCTTTGAGCAATGCGTCCTACCGTACTTACATACGCAGCTGAGACATGGACACTGACTGCGGGATTGGTTCACAAGTTCAAAGTCACTCACGCGCAATGGAGCGAGCTATGCTCGGGGTCTCTCTTAGGGATCAGATCAGAATGATTTAATCCGTAAGAGAACTAAAGTTACCGACGTAGCCCGCGGATCAGCAAGTCGAAGGGCAGTGGGCTGGTCACGTATGTCGCAGAACCGATGGCCGTTGGAGCAGACGAGTTCTGGAGTGGAGACCGCGTCTCGGCAAGCGTAGCGTAGGACGCCCTCGGCCCGATGGACCGACGACTTGCGAAAGGTCGCTGGTGGAGGCTGGATGAGGAAAGCGGAGGACCGGGATATCTGGCGCGAAATGGGGGAGACCTATGTCCAGCAGTGGACTGCGATAGGTTGAATAGGGTTGAATAGGGTATATGTATATCGTATAACCTTATCAAAAATTTATTCGAGATATTGAAATTTAATATTTTTCAGTATTATTCAATCCACTCAACATCCTGATTGTCTTGCATTATAATTGTAGCCTTTCATCTAGATAATTAAAAAAATAATAGAATTTATCCCGCTCATCTTTAGTTCCACCATCAATAGTGGTGGCGACGAAAGTAATCGGCGTCCCTACAAGCTCCCATACCAAGATGGAGTGCTTTGTTGAAGCATACCCCCAAGCTATCAACTACTGGCTTAAAGGTGGCGAAGAAATGATTTTATCTGGGTAAGTTTAGTAGAATGATATTTAATTTTCATGTGGTTCGTTTAGCGTATATTTTTAGCCCAATATCTCCATAACTATGTTATATGAGAAGGGATACAATGGGATTATTCCCGGCTGACTAATTAAATTTATAAAAACAGTTTTATTGTAAATGAAATACTGAAAGGTGAATTGGTACCTACTTATTTATAAAGATCTAGCTGTTAATTTGCTACAGTATGATGCGATCTTTTTAAATGGTTCATGAAAGATATATCTTATTTTTAGGAGTTGTTGCTCATTATATTTTGTCACTACATTAAATTTTATGAACTTTCATTAACCTTTTGCCAAATCTTATATTCGCATTCATTCTTTTAGGACTAATACTTCCCTATAAACGGTCAAGTTTTCCTTTATAACACGAACGGAATGTAGTCACTCATTTTATATACATACTATTTTAATAAGTATATTTAACTAACTTATCTTGTTATTAACGTACCTAATACGTGTTTTATCAGTAGCTTCATCAACTACCATACAATATCAATCATACTAGTTTTTGAGATATTATAGTTTATAATTATCCTTAAAAATATGCCATTACGATTTCAGTGAAAAGTATGACATAACAGAAGAACGTGTCTCGTCATACCAAACGCGATTAGCATTGACAATAACGGATTTCAACACGGACGACACTGGGACATACACTTGCGTATCAACAAATACAATTGGCAAGGCCGAGGGGACAATAAGACTTTACGGTGAGATTTATGCTATGCGATTTTATGATATCTCAATATAACATAAAGTAAGAATATCTGTATGCGATCATAACAAACAATATCAATGTTATACAATACGATTATGAATCTACAGGATTGGAGTAGATATATTACGAATGTTTTACTTTTGGACGTAAGCAATAATTATTATTTTGATTTAATTATTATAATTCGCAATCACAAATATATCAGTTTTGTTTCTTATTTAATATCTTATCTGTATTAAACTGAAAAAATAAGAGCACTAACGAGTAAGATATATTTGCAAAGGGGCGCGTGTATGTTAACAAAGCCCTATATTACTTGCTAAAAATCAATTGCTAATAAAGTATCCTATTCAACCTATCGCAGTCCACTGCTGGACATAGGTCTCCCCATTTCGCGCCAGATATCCCGGTCCTCCGCTTTCCTCATCCAGCCTCCACCAGCGACCTTTCGCAAGTCGTCGGTCCATCGGGCCGGAGGGCGTCCTACGCTACGCTTGCCGAGACGCGGTCTCCACTCCAGAACTCGTCTGCTCCAACGGCCATCGGTTCTGCGACATACGTGACCAGCCCACTGCCACTTCAATAAAGTATATTCTTTGTTAACTTTTATTATTCTTCTAGAAATAAAAATAACAACAACAACCACGACTACAACAACTACTACTACCACAACGTCAACGACTACAACAACAACAACACCAGCACCTACTACTACGGAGTATTTCCCACCTCGTAAGTATATACTGCTTAATTCTTAAATTAGGTTTGTAAAAGATTTAAGTATTCTTTCTGATTTAAAGATCAACCTTTGGTGATTATGGGATTGTACAATATAAATCTAGATCTGTACTTATAAACCATTCAGATCTCTAGTCATGTACTAAGTGTTAAGTGCTAATTAGAAGTTATTGATGTTCTTTATATATTTAATATTTTATACCGTCGCACAAGTCAAGTAATCAAGCAAAGTCGATCGTGGGATCGGTGACTGAAAAATATTATCTCGAGTCCTTGCGTGCTGCGGAAGTCACGTTAAGCAGTTAGTCCCCGGCTAATCATAACATCATTTCTGATTTTATCCCTAAGAGAGACTTCGAGCATAGCTCGCTGAGCTTAGGTGAAATAAAGAGTAAAAAAAGATTCACAGCTATCTTTTTAATTAGATATGACCAAAGTTTTATAAAAGAGAAAAGCTCTTGGGGCTAAGCTTATATGTATCAGGTAATGGGATAGCTATTTTATAGTATTACAAATAAGGACCTTGTATGAGGACAACGGGAATTATATATTGTTTTGTTATTTTAGGATATGTGGTACCGCTTCAGCCAGCCGAGCAAAAATTCTTTACACCCGACGTGACTACTTACGGTATGTGTTTATTTAGACTTATTATACTGTATATTTATACATGTGCACCTCTAAAACATCACTTATACCAGAACATTATATAAAAAAATAAGCTATGAAACTCATGTATATTCTGTACCGTACTGTACCTAATATGCTATGTTAGTAACTATTTTTTTTATGTAGTTCATCATCAACAACTAATAAGGGCCCACTTCAGGACTTAGGCCTTCCCAAACAGCATAGCTATGGAGAGAGCTTTAATGTTACATTTACACCTTAAGAAATAAATCATACCAGCTACTTAGTAACTATACAATTAATGAACATCGAAAGCCGAAGCAGAAAAAAGCACCTTACAAAGTACGGCGCAATGAATGCAACGAATTAAGTTTTGCAATTGGGCATATTATTTAGAACAAATCACTTTTAACGAACTGTGAATATTTATGGTCCATAAATATTTTCAATTCGACTATTGCATTTCATAGGTAAAATGGTGTTAAATAGTTAATTTCATTATGAATTCAATTTTGCTTAGAGCGCTAAACTAATCATGGACATACCTTGTTGTATTTTACCAAATATTTCTAGAATAATGATGAAAAGCGTTGTAAAACCTGGTGAATAACAGTGGGCTAGTGAGTTAAATTTAAACCTGTTCTCATTATTTCCAGTACCTTGTGACGCAGCTGAACGCTGAGCTCACTATATCACCGAGGCAGTTCTTATAACATTACCCCATTGCCTTATATTGTATCTTCCAGGCACAAAATAATATAGAACTTATATGATGTCATATAATTTTTAACACACATTCGTCAATTAGTTGTTGTAAGTGATGACAAGTACTAAATCTTCTTTTTTTTAATTCTATCCCTAAAGGAGAGGTCGAACCTTCGAATGAAACGGATAGTCTGTCCTAGCTTATTGGGTTTGACAGATATACCATAAAATCAACAAATATGGCCACACCAGTCACCAGTCTATAGACTAGACTGTAGTTTGCGTACACATCGTAAAAGGACATTAAGGAAATTAATATTTGCCAAACGACAGCACAAGGCGTCGAAGGTGTCTACACCTGACATACTATTTGGATCAATTTTGATAAAACGAGGAAAATAGCTTTTACCATTACTGCATATCTATGTTCGGGGTAAAAATCATGCTTATAAATTTGATAACTTTTGCTTAAATGTAAGATACCTA